>JARJEB010001647.1:0-13089 GCA_030264535.1 Liometoxenus newtonarum
CCTCCCTCTCTCTCTCTCTCTCTCTCTCTCTCTCTCTCTCTCTCTCTCTCTCTCTCTCTCTCTCTCTCTCTCTCTCTCTCTCTCTCTCTCTCTGTAATATTTTCTTTGTGAATGTTATGATATACATGAAATAGAATTCCAAAATAATCAACCACTTTACTAAATAATTTAAAATTGATGTTCCTTTCATTAAAATCGTAGATTGTTGATTGTCCAATCATAAATCATACGAAATTTGGTTGTAATTAGATACGTAAGTATAATGACTATAAAAATAGTGAAAAACAAATGCATGAGTGAGATGATGAATTATTCAATTTAGGTTTCTAGGCTTGGTTTAGCACCAGCATACTTTACTTTTTTTTTTACTTCTGATTCCGATGCATTTTTTATTATTTTTTCCTTCATAAAATCTAAAATTGCTGGCTCGTATTACAAACATCAAATTCATGTGGCGTCCGAACATAAATTGTGAAATTGCTCTCTTGCACTTGATCACTTCCTTCAATAATCATTGTAAAGTAATTTCACATCAAAACAATGCAGCTATATAACGTTTTAATTAAATTTTAAATACACCGGACGTGCCTCCACTTGAAATCTTCAATTAGACACAGTTGCTCGTAAACGTTGACTTAACTCTTGTTTTTCGCGTCGGTTTGATTTTCTTCTGCTCTTTTATATACTCGGGTATTGTTGTTTAGCTGGTTAATGCAATGCCAATGCCATTTATGTACAGCTGTGGTAATTTCTTCGTCATAATTTTTGATTTAGAACTGAATGTAATGTGATTAGTGTTTTGTGATTACTATTATTGTTGATGCTATTGTGGTTAATATATTAGCGTTAATTTGAAAGGCGATATTGCAGTCATCGAAACAATAAACATAGGTCATTATTGCCAACGTCTAATCGAATTTGCATTTTGCGCTGTAGTGAAAACTCTCAATTAAAGATTGCCCGTAAAGGATCGCCAGAGAAATTTTATCAGCCTTTGTAAGACTTTCTTTAATCGACCTTTATTTGATATGTGATTGGAATTTTGGCTCTAAGGTTTAAATTTCTATTAATTTTTTTCATCTTTTAATGATTTTAGATACTAGTAATATTTATTTACGCAGATGAAATGAAATTGTATAAAAACTTAATGGATTTGAGAAAATATAGTAACAAAGTATAGTATACAAGTAGCGTCACGAAAAGTATAATATAAAGCTGAATCATTGGTTGTTATAGAATTAGATTATTACAAAAACCGTTTAGCACGTTGCCGTTTGTTTAATGCAAACTCATTTATGCCATTTGCATCATACTTATTATAAAAACTGAAACCAAACCAAAGTGCAAAGAAAAGAAATATGAAAAACAACGATAAATAAACGCCGACACTCTGTAAATGTAAGAGATATAAGAAGCAAAGTGCTTTATATATCCGCACGAAGTGCATAAGAAGTAAATCCTTTTACCAGACACGCACGGATAACGCTCGAGACGATTGTTGCAATGACTCGGAAACTTCACTGCTCACGAAAGAATGAACAACTATTAGGTTTTTAACTTCAGTAATGATTTGCAACCAGGGGCGGAATGCCGAACAGGCGTTGGAAGCGGACGCGTGAGCCTCCAAATGTCAGATATTTTTATGTGTTTCATTTGACCCTAAGAATTAAAAATTTAGTAGAATCTTTTTTGCACTCATCTATTGGGGCCACATAAAAGAAAAATCCGCCACTGGCTGGCTGCAACTTTGTTTTAAACTAAAACTGAGCACGGAACGTGTTACAAGAGGAAAACTTTCAAACAAAGTAATCTTGGTATCAAATATTTAATTGCAAAATAAACAATAGGAAAGAACTTGAAATTGAAAATAGGATTTTACAATTGAAAATTAAAAACATTATCGTTGTTTAACTGCAGATATGCACGGACACGGGGGGCGCATATATTTGATCATAAAAGACTTTTAACGTGGTTGTTGAAATAATAAAATGGCAAATGAATAATCCATCACAGTATTCGCAACAAAAAGTTAAATCGACCACCAATGGCGATTGAAATATGGAACGCCGAAGTTTTAGTCGAGCATGACTAAAATAAAGGGCAAATAAAATTCTTGTTCCTTGTCTCCTCGCGATTTTCTATACTTACTGCAAACGTTCTAGCCTAGCACTCACGTCCATATATTATTATTTTTCTAAACTGACAGTTAGTGTTCTTTTCCTGATGTGTATTTAAAGTAGTTGTTAAATTAAACTTTTAACGTTTCATTAGTTTAGATTTGATGTAGATTAGAGATTATTAGACATGTTACATCAAGTTTAGAAAGTGCTTTTATGACAGTCAAAAATTATCAACAGTTCAACAAGTATAGGAACATTTTCGAATAAATTGGTAATGACAATCCGATTAATTTTTATTTTCATACATTATCAATATCTGCTGCACAATTACTACCACAATTTCTTCTTTACTAATTCTGTAAAATGTTAGCAAAATTAGGAACTTTTTATGTTTGAGTTAAACGAAATTTTTAAAAAACGATTTGTAATAATTATTTGGAATTAATTTTTCTTAAATCGACTCTAGAAATTCGAAAACGTCGTTTCTCAACGTTTGAGCTACACTGAATTGACTCAACTGAAAATCGAAAATCTTAGGATGCGTTTGTTTTGACGCTCTGAGAACTCCGATCCAGCTCAATTTGCTCGAGAGCTGTAGTTTTCTTGCTCGATTGCGTTTGTGTCACCTTCAAGCGATCATTTCGAAGTTGCTCGATGTGCTCGATCAAGGTCAAATTTTGTTTTAATTTGGGTTTCTATTTATACTTTCATAATTTAAAAAATATTAAATAATACAAGATCAGAGACGACCAGGGTTTAAGTCAAGGTATAATTTTTATTTAAATTTGTCAGACGGATAATTGAATTTAATGGTTAGGTTTGCCTCAAAGCTCTATTGCGTTTGGCTTGCGAGAAAATATCCCCAGATTGAAAATGACGACCTCCGATCGTCCGACCGAGTTCCAAACGAAACGCACCCTAGTCGAAACCTGTACAGTGACTGCACCAGTGCGATATACACTATTTTCTTATTTTGTTCTGATTCAATTTGTTCTTTTTCTCTTTTCATATTGCTTGTTGTAATTATTATAAATTGTTGGTATACATTTACTCTCACACGACAATCCCGCTGTGTCAATACTATCCCGTTTTATGAAAGACTTGTTTTTAGGAATCCCAACAACTTTTGTCAGCTTGTTTGTTATTGGACATTGTTGTATAATTCATTGTTATTTTACGCGTTATCATATTAAGTTGACAATTACATCATACTTAGGTATATTCAAATCATGAATCTAAAGTAATATCGATTAGCATAAAACATATTTGATTTATTTCCTATGCTGAGCAATTCTTCAACTGTTTATCCAGTCATCAAATGAAGTTTCTCTTTTCGTTTTCTAGATAAAACAGAGTATTATTTGACAATTGCCTACCATCCAGATCTGACTTGTCAGATCATTTTTCCCTGATCAGTTTCGTAATAATTTAAAATTCTCTTCAGTTCAGCATAGCATGATGAAGTTCTGGGATATCTGTTTTACTGCCGGGTACACTTTTTGCTTGGTTTTATACATCGTATCTTTCGGTTTGTTCATTTATTCGTTTAGTTTCTTATGTTTTCCTTTTCTTTTATTATGTCTTCAGATTTCGTGCCAAGGCAAGGCGTCGAACGCTGAATTGCGAGTCATAACATCGATTGACGATAATAATAATAATACAACGAACCGTTATTTAATTACGAATCAAATTTATAAGAAGTATAGCAATATAAAATCAATGTCATGTTGCATGGAAGTAAAATCGATGAGTTTGAAAATATTTCCGGCCATCAAAAGATGGCCACATATAAAATGGTTAGTTGCTCATTAAAAATAAGTAAATCAAATAAACAATGCAATATTCTTGCCAAACCCGTCTTTTTGTTATATTTTAGCAAATTAAAGAAGGGTTGCAACACACCCACGCGCGGATTTAATTTATTCAACCGCAATTTTGAATTATACGTTTTTATTATTCATTGCTATCCGTTATCCGTGGATTTACGAGTCACCAATTAATGTCTATGGCCTCGTTAATTTTCAAGTACTGAATGTTACAAAACGCACATAAAAGAAATAAAGTATAGTTTACAATAAATGTTCATGTAGTAACATAAAAAAAACTCAAGTTGCAAGGATACATATTCGTAAAACATAAAAAGATAAACAAATTTATTTGTTGAATAAAGAAACGACGGGAAGAATCGCAATTAATGAATGACATCATATATATGACTTTTGGCAAATGGTAATTTAGGTTTTTTTTTGCATTTTTACGAGCTCTTTAAATTATTATAGCTCACATCTGACGAGAGCGTTATTTATGTTTGTTTAATTGAGTTCCTTAATTTTACTGTTAAGTTTTTTTCCTTTTTGGCATTTTTTTTGCTGTAAAGACACCGCACGTCTAAGGAAAGTTTTTTTCCTTTTTGGCAATTTTTTTGCTGTAAAGACACCGCACGTCTAAGGAATAATAAATAATTTTTGGTTTATAAAACGTGTTATTATGTTTTTTTAATTTAAATTGGAAAATAAAAAAAACTATAATGATATTTCCAATTGCAATTATATCAAGAGTATAATTTTTTGTCTTTTCAACTTTTTGCTTTCTTCTTTATTTAAACAAGAAAAACTTTGCAATACATCAATTTGCTTTTTTGTGGGTATTATTTAAGTAGCATTTTAAAACAACATTCGTGACTTTTTAAATTAAATTTTGTTCGTGAAATGTGTTATTATATACACAAACTTCTGCAACTTGTCCAATTCGCGAAATATTCGCGTTTCTTATTTGAATACTAATAAAAGTTTAAATTACATTACTTGCTTAAAAAAATACAAATCACGAACTGTTCAAATGGTTGGTTGATCCAAGGCTAAATCATTAGATTCTGAGTAATTACATACTATTATAGGATTCTAAAACTAAACTATAATACTAATATCTATAACTATAAAAAGCTGATATTTATTTGCTGTCCATTTATCCAGTCGATACTTATTGTTTAATTTTTAATACAAGAAAATTAAATTAATTTTGGTCTTTTCGGCGCCCTAATTGCTCGGGGTCCCTAGGTGATCGCCTAGAGGTTGGTCTAGTGGATAAGCCGGCCCTGGATAAAGTACTGATAGCAGAATTTAAGTATCGACGGGATACAGGTACAAATATCGACTGGATAAATGTGCAGCCCTCGACTCATATTCCAAGCAGGATGAAATAATTGTAATCAAGTACATACATATCTCGTTATGAAGTTGTATAAGCAATGCTCGATACCTTTCTTAATTTCTCCCAGTGAATTATAGTATTTTCTTTTCCCGATTCCATATAGTTTGATTAGCCGGCACGCTATAGCGCAGGCAATAGATGTTGTCATTGACTGGAACAAACACACACACACACACACACACACACACACACACACACACACACACACACACACACACACACACACACACACACACACACACACGCGCGCGCGCGCGCGCGCGCACAATCATCCTATGAGTCACATGTAGGTATACATCAACTGGCTGGATGCGTATATGCATTTCGACTAGAAATGCATAAATGAGGACGTATCTTGCTATAGATAAAATATTGATAGCAGAATTGAAGTATCCACTGGATAAATGTACGGCCCTCGACTCATATTTTTCCATTCCATTTGTCCGGAATACACTGTATATTGAATAACACTTGTTTGACTTGTTATACTTAACTGGCACTAAAGAGAGTTATGAATGAAAAAACGACGTGAAGCGCGGAGTAGAGTGCGTTTTCAGCACTTTTAAAACGTGACTAAACTGGCGAGAAATACTACATAGAGGTACTACATACTGATCATGAGTAAAAAGGCGGGAAATATAATTAAGTGATTTAATTAAGTCAATTTAGCACAATCAATATATTACTGCTTAAGTGGCTAATGAATATTGAACAACTGTAAAAACCATAACACTGATTTAATCATTCATATTCTGTACTTATAATTTAGGAATTGTCGTTTTGTTTTATTTTAATTGATACTTAAAATATAAAGCCACTAGTTTTTATTACTGCATCCCAATTTCCAAGCCCAAGCCAAATGTATCTTTTTACTATAAAAAACTGTGGAAAAATATAGCTGCTCATTATCATGGTTTAATTCCAAAATTTAAATAAAACTTTTTTCATGAGCCCCTGCAGAAAAATCCGTTGTTACGGCCCTGTCTAATGCGAGCTTACTTCCGTTGATTGAGAATTACAAAAAGTGCCAAACAAGAAAAGGCCTTCATTGTATGTCGTCCCCTTTTTTACCATGGTGTAAAATGAAAGAATCGTTTTGGGAAAGTTTTGGTTTTTGTTATTTTATTTTTACTAAGATCTGCTTTTTTGTGGCTTTGTTCAAAGCTAACCTTAACATAAAATATTACTAATAACTCTTCTTTTGAGAAGACTATACTTATAGTCTGCGGTGAGAAAAGTCTAAGCTGGTGTATTTTCTCTACTCTCCTGTTGCGGGAATTTTAGAGTGAAACCTTTTCGGAACTAGTAACAATCGCAACTCTAAAGTCTCTAAAGGAAAACTTCTAAGTACAAAAAAGCAAAGCGCCGGAAAAGGAACAAACAAAGAAGTTATATCGACAAGGACAACCAGGTCACAGTGATAAATAAACAGCGATTAGATAAGCCTATTGAGTAGGTATTACTTTCTGATAAATGTGAAGCGATTCAATGGTATGGAATCTCGGTCTCCCTTTATGTTCTTTTTTCATGTGCTGTGCGGGAGTGCAGGCAATGTTAATGAAAAGGGATTTTTTCAAGTAATTTTAAACCGATAAAACTATTTTGAATCTTATAATAAATAAAAATAGCTTAATTAACGACCGCATAATTATTTTTAGATACAGATTTTCGTAAGTGGTGTTTTCCTCATTTGTAAAGTTGTGAGGTCGCGGTTGCTTGCTTGAACTTTATGGATGTAGGTACATATATGTAGTATTCTATAGCGAATTCGAAACGATGCAACAACCCGCCGGTAGAACATTATAATTGTTACGTGCGCGGCGAATTAGTGTTTTACGACTTCCTTCGGCTGCCAGAACAGACGACAACTGGCCAAGATCATGAACACACCAGGTTAAAGCGACGACAATGAAATGAAATGAAATGGAAAAAAAAGCCGCACAGGTTGCCAATCGCCAAGTGGTTTGGAGCCTGTAATGTTGCTGCACATCAAGGCACCATTGTTCAAAATGCATACAAGTTTCACTTTTCTTCTTGGAATATTTATCACTTCTGTTTTAATCTTATATCTAAACATCTCAGAAGTAATCTAAAACATAAACAGGTGTTATGTTCAGTAGCGGAATGAAAAGCCGCAGAAATCGATTAAAATATTTCAATGGCAAATATTTAAGAACTTCATCTGTTTCCATTATGACTCTTAGAAAAGTGATGTAAATACTGATTTATGTAAATATTATGTCCAATACAAGATACACTCACTAATTCTATATATGTATTTGGAATTGTGAACCTGGGTGAAAATTCTTTAAAGCTTCTTAAAACGAGAAGGTGTAAAACACCTCAAGCCTTAAGGAATTTTTGTAATCGTGTATACTTGTATGTAAAATTCTGACAGGCGTGAAGTAAAATAGGGTTTTATAGTTTCTCTCTACAGAACGCTACATTAAGAGTACAAAGTGCTATTATGTTCAGGAAGGATCGAGGCGCAATAATTTTGATACCACATTGCTTCGCCAGCGACTGATCACGACTGATGAGGATGAGACTCAAAAAATAAATTTTAACAGAAATTGTACACGTTACACTACGGTAGATTTTTTTTTTCTTTACATTTCCAAGAATTTATTAGTCTTACATAAAAGTAAGTTTCTCTATCTCTATAAATTAAACTACACGCATTTAAAAGTGCTACTAAAATCTCAAATTTACGATTTTACGAATATGAAAGTGTTTTTTTCGTTACAGTCGCCATGAAAAGCTTTAAATAGTGAAAGTTAATTAAGTTTTATTTAAGGCCAGCGCATCACTAATCGATGGGTATTTGTTAAGTTAATCTCCACGCAGTAAATTTCTTCATTTGATAGGTTTTTACTTTTTTCATAAAACACTGATTTTGTTCGTGTGAATTAATTAGGATTACAAGCGCAATCAACAAAGAAATTCCCTTAATAAGAGTCGAATGCGATATAACACTTTCTCTTCGTCAATCACTCCTTTATCATCGTCCTTTCATTCGACACAAACAAAAAAAACGAAAACCGCACGGAACCAATAAGCATCCTACATTAATGTACTTCGTTGGCATTTCTTTGCTTAATTCAATCACACCCAATATAAAAAGCAACGTTTGCCAAGCCAAGAGGCGTTCGTTCAACAAGAACATGACACTTATAAGATTAGACCTTCACGTTTGTACTTTTTTTTTCTTTATGGAACTTTCCCGATACTGTTTTTTGCTCTTACAAGCCATTTACAAGCCACAAATGGATTATTTTTTCTATTTCTTATTTCACTTTCAATTTTATTATAAAATTATATAAATAGATAAGAAACAAATGAAAGAAAAGAAACTCGTGTTTTTTTAAGCATCGAAATAATCATCATGAACTTGACGATGTACATTTCCGAGTGACATAATAATTGTTAATTTAAGAAAAATTGTCATAACGACCAAAAAAGCATAAAACAATAAAAAAATATTATATTTAATTAGAAAAAACTTGAGACATGAAACATATTTAGTAGGATTCGCAGCGCAATTTATTTGGAACGTGATTGGAAGAGGTTTGCAGATTCCGCGTTTTTTCTTCGTGTCTTGTCTCTTTTCTCACTCTCCTGGGAATTTTCTAGCGTAGTTAGCAAATGGATACAGACTGGACACATACCTATAAACGAACTGTTACTACTGTTTTGTTTTTCTTTTTAATGACACACTTATATGCATTTGAGTAATGTATAGGAAAATGGATTAGTACCGATTGCAACATTTATGGACCTAACTGGCATTGATACAGTGAAGCTGTTGAGTATGTGAAATGGCACGTTTGCATATATGAATTCAGACAAAAAAAATGATTGTGTTAGCAGGCTAGCAAATATTTATCTTCACACTGAACCGATTTCACTCCTCTGTATATATTGTTTGTGTACTGAAATGTGGCTTTCCCCCAATGCAAATCGTGTGAATTGATGATGATCAACAATGTTAATATTGTTAATTGGCAAATAACAAACAACAATGAATAGGTATGCAAAAAAAACATATTACTATTTGACTAATATACCTAATTAAAGGACAATTTCCTAGTTTCCTTTCAAAGAGAAGATTTTCCTTTTGCTTTCTAATTAAATTGCGATAGTTACGTGTCGGTAAATGGTTTCAGTCTGAATATCTTTTTACTCCAATAGATGAGCTACTTTTGTGCTTTTGCAGTTACTTTGCACGCAGAAGTACAGTACACAGTTAATTCTCTCTTATCCAGTTCGCGGTTTCACTTACGGATGCTAACGAGCGCGCTTTGCAATTTTGCACTATCTGCCAATGCAGGCAAACATTCAATGAAAGTTGCAGAAAGCTGCTTCACACGACTGTGACGATGCAGTCTTTGTTCTGCAGTATTGAACCAACAACATACCTCTACAGTAAAGTAAGTATATACAGAATATTCATTTATCGAGTGTCCATGGAGATTTACATGTTAAAAACTTTAGGTCATGTTAATTCTCAATAGTTTGCAAAGAAAAAATCACACTCTTAATTTGGACCATTTTTAACCCATTCTGATAATTTTTAATACCGGCCATGCTCCGAATGCAAAAAAATTTTTTTTAAAGTTAAAAAATTTGAAAATAACATGGTAGGCAAAACGGGTTGCATACATAGGCGGAATCATTTACTCAGATCAATAAAATATTGATGTTAATGTGGTTGCCTACGATAAAATTTCAAATTTTGTCACCTTTTAAAATTTTGGCCGGAATTAAAAATTATCAGAATGGATTAAAAAGTGGTCCATATTTAGAGTGTGATTTTTTCTTCTTTGCAAACTATTCCGCAGGAGACCCATTAATTTTTTAACATGTAAATCTCCATGGCCACTCGATAAATGAATATTCTGTATAGCAATATTACATACCTTCATGCAAGTTGGTTCTTGAGTTACTTCGTTTATACATCACTTCTTCCAAATCTAGATACTGAGTGATGAAAAAGAAGAATCGAACCAAATATAGCTTATTCATAGAAAACTGTCACATTAAACATCCTGTATAGTGGCATGGCAAAGTTGCTTAGTTTATAGTTTGTTCAATAAGTGACGCTACTTCATAAGTATAGTAGTAAGTAGTTGCCGTTCATTCGTACTTACCCACTTCAGTGCGCTTTCGTTCATTCCTTCATATTATTTCTGCTATCGTTCTATGAACTTTTCATATAACTTTGCTGTTCAGTGTTCGTTCACTAACTGTGCACATGGAACAATAATCTATCTATACTATACTATGGTACGGAGAGGAGAGTATTCGCACATTGAATAATTTAGTATTTCGTTCAATGACTCGATGGCCAACATGAACAATAGAGAATTGATGCAAAGAAAACTAAAGAACGCAGCAATGCACGACGCACTTCATTTTGCCTGTACGATTCCTATAAAGACTTCCTCGTTATTTACTGGTTTTCCGTTCCATGCATTGAATAATTGCACTTTATGACAAATACAGGGATTTATTTCTTTCGTGCATTTTGCAATGATAAAAATAAAGTAAGTTAACAAAAGGATACGCTGAGTGCTAATAATAATGTAAACTTCGAAGTAAATATGCGGTTTTCCATAAGTTAAAGTTTCGAAGATCCACAAAAATATTGTCTTCGGACGTTCTTTTACGTCTCTCAGCGAAACGCGAAACAAAAATTTAAAACGCAAATTACTCCATGCATGAATAATATATTTCGTTCGTGTCGATTGTTTTGGTATTCGTCTCGGTTGTAGCACACAACAAACAAAACAAAGCACAAAACTTACAACCACGTGGTTGGTTGGTAACGAAAGAAGGAAGAACGAAGTCATAATATGCAATTTACATTGAGGTAAAACCAGGCTCTCAGTATGCTGTTTTACTTTACCGAAAACTTTTCTTTCAAGTTCCCTGTTCGCGGTTCCCATTTAAGTTTATGAGCCTGATCGTAAACAAAAACCGAAATCCGAAACTAAAATACATCAACAAGAATGGTAAAAGCATTTTGTACGTACGTAGTTATATATAATTAGGTAATAGACTATTTTAACAACTTATACGAAAAAATAAACTCTTTAATCTTTATACGACGGGTTGGTTAATTTGGTGGTACTTACAATTTGTTTTTTCGTTTCATGTTAATTCTACCTTTGCGTTTTGTCTGTGCAAAATGATGGAAGAATAAGAAATAATACACCAAATAGAATATTCGTGCTTTACTACATAGTGGAAAGGTTACGTAAAATCGGAGGTCGTGACGTTGAAAAACGCTGGTGAAAAATATCCAATGACCTCGTCGGTATTATACTCGAACCGAACCATGATCCAAACGAGTAGTTCTAGTATAGACAAATGTACAAGATGTTTCAATCAAGAATTTTATAAAAAATATTGCCCAAACAATAATTACAATATTGAGCGAAGAAATTAACAGAGTTTAATGCTTTCAGTCGGTCAATTTATTTTACTTTAATTAAAATAACAAATTAATATTTTCCCTAGTTAAAATTCTAGATTTTTTATTTGATCAACCAGTAAAGTTTGTGTGTAGTATGAACCTACATATAAACAAGAAACAAGCATTCACGACGATGGCGACGCCAAAGAAGTGAAACCACGACTTCAACTTCGACTTGGACTTCGATATACGGCAGATACTTCTCTCCTTGGATGAACGAAACTATGACTATATGACGTCGTTGGCAACGACATTTCTGTGATTTGTGACCTTTTTTTACAATTTTCTCAATTTAATAATACGAGAACCAAAGCACCCATACACACTGTATGATGTTAATAATTTGTTAATTTACAATGTTGTTAGAAATATTATGACTTAATTTACGTTCCTCTGAGATTAGCAAGAAAATGGTTACAAACAACAATTGCACCTAAATTTGTGATGAGAATTATTTATAATAAAATATAAACAATGGTGAAATAATTACGCAACCTGCCTGAATGATGGATGCCTAGTTTCAATATTTTGAAACTGTTATTTTTAATTCTTCACACGCGCAAACATAAATTCACTACATAAAAAAGCGTGAAAAGCAAAGCTTTTAGAGTTGTTAGTTTCATCAAAGATCAAACGCTTAAGAGATAAAATCATAATGTGGGCAAACACAAATCAATACATATTCCGGAGAGACTCACGTCACAATCTAATACGTGTGTGTGCGTGTGTGTGAGTATGTGTGTGCGTATGTGTGTGCGTATGTGTGTGCGTATGTGTGTGCGTATGTGTGTGTGTGTGTGTGCGTGTGTAGAAAAAGGGGAATCACAGAAATAGAGCAAAAACTGAAAATGAATATGAAAGAGAGTTCAGTAAAACTGCAAGAGTGTATTTTGTTCTGATAAAAGTAAACGGATTAAGGATATTAGAATACCCAAGTCAATGTAAAGCTATTGAAAGCCGAGTCCTTCTAAATACAAAGTGTTTGAAGAAATAAGTTTACCATATTTGAGTATTTGAGAAACGGAAGTTGTATTAGTGTTTCCGCTACCTCGAATAAAATGGAAATTATTCCCGTAACACTATGTTTAATAATATAATGTGAATGCACTTTGCTTAGAATACTTCAGCAAAAAACGTTCATTGAACTTTTAAAGCTTTACTTAATATTATAGTATATTATTCAATGAGCCCATAATGCAGGCTATTATACGCGAGGGCAAGTTTACGTCACGAGGCGAAGCCGAGTGTAGTAAAGCCCGAGCGTATTAATAAATTGCCTGC
>JARJEB010001656.1:0-12586 GCA_030264535.1 Liometoxenus newtonarum
ACCTATTATTATACATCTCTTATTACGTCATGCCGTCATTTGAGCACGAATTACACGATACAAATTGAAACATGTCAAAAATATTTGAAAAAATTGAAAAATAAAATTTTATGGTGTATTTTCTGCAGTAAATATCTGTGAAAGAATGTAGGATAGGCCGAGGTTACAAAAATAAAATGTCAAGTATACTTAATTCAAACGTAATTATTCAATAAAACACAAAACAATAATAGGCGCATTTCTTTACAGTAACTTTTCTGCCGAGTTAAAATTGAAAGCAAAGAAATGGTTCGTGAAACTGATGGTGCACATGATTGTTTTCAGAACTTTAAGTAATACTTACTTTTCATGTCAAACATATAAATTTTCCCTTCAACATTCCTAACTTCTCACTTGGATCGGAAAAATCCATATTTTTCTTGCACAAAAACGAGAGCCAGAAATGGTAATCTCAAATTTTTACTACCCGTCTCTGCCGAGGGATAGAAAAGTTGAACTTTTTCGAGAGAAATGGTACAAAGAAACAGCTTTAACTTTACCGCGTGCAAAAAATTAAACACAACGAAATGCGCCTAATGGTGTCAGGTCGTATTCAGACATATCACGAACTCTCCTTATACTCTACTCGTATTTTCTCGATCAGGTCCGACTACTACTGTCAAACATAAGCGCCCTCTACTCTACTTCCACCGCGTGACTACAGCACTCAATATATTACTGAGTGAGTACATTACACGCATGACATGTTACACTGGCGCCCTCACATTACATCCTACAACAAATCATTTTTATTTTGAAGGTATATTTCTAAATTAAACGTTCGTTGTTTTTAGCCATTATTAAAAACAGGTTAAAATAGATTTGACAACACTGTAATTTCAAGCTTCAAGGTCGTATTTCCTTTTGTGGGTGACAGGGATCTTTTTTTCTTAAATCAATACAAATAAAAATAAACTTTTTTGATAATATCTTTTAATTAAAAAAAAAGCATAATTTGCAGAGTGCAACTTTTGTTTCATCAATCGAGAGGCGAACACTTACAATGTTTGTAATATTAATGAATATATTAGCAATTATCATCTAAAAATAAACTATTCAATGTTTGTTTACTTACCAATAAGGAAAAAATATATATTTATGTATAATTTCTGGCTTTCTTTTCGTATTGATTTAGTTGATCATTGAAATCCGCATCTTATTTCATCAATTCATTTAAACCTAACACCGCCGAGGTGTAAAATAATGTGTTTCTTTTTGTAATTTGAATTAACAATAACAAAACAAGATGTAGTCGACGTTCATGTAGACATGGTTAACCTTCCTGGCCGAAATCTTCAGCAAATTTCTGCAATTTTTGTAGATCTTCTTCGTTAACTGTCGGTTTTGAAGTTGCTAATGATCTAAGGACATCCCTCTGTAAATAAAATGAATGAATGAATTAAAAGCGAACTGGTTACATACATCTAAACGTATTGAGAAGACAAATTAGAGGAGTTACCATTGTAACTGGCGGTTCCAAAAGTTTATCACTCTCAACTTCCATCCAAGTCATCTCGAGAGCGCCGTCTTCTCCCGGCGAACACGGCGTCAATAGATCCTCAACGATCACATCGGGATTTGTAGGGCTCGGTCCGCGCACTTGTTTAAAATGTGTGGCTGTTTGTACTTTACGCACCGGCTGCATTAAGGCATCTCTTACAACAATACTTATATCGGCACCGGAATAACTGCAAAAACCAACAATTTGAACCAAACCAAACCAAACCAAACCAAAACAACAACAACAACAAGAAAAACATTAAAATACGCTCAACTTACCCGTCCGTTTTCTTCGCGAGTTCCTTCAAATCATCTTCGCTCAGCTGCGTTGACGTGTTGCCTAAATGCAATTTAAACATTGTAAGTCTAGCATGTTCCTCTGGCAGAGGAATGTAGATACGTTTCTCGAAACGTCGCCGAATAGCAGCGTCCAGAACCCACGGGATATTCGTAGCGCCCAAGACGAGTATGCCCTCAGTATCATTACCGACGCCTTGCATTTGCACCAAGAACTCGGTTTTGATGCGACGTGCAGATTCGGATTCGTTCTCCGAACGCGACGAACATAGCGAATCCACTTCATCGATGAAGATGATGCTGGGTTTGTGGGCGCGCGCTAATTCGAACAAGTTGCGAACGAGCTTTTCAGATTCGCCCAACCATTTCGATACGAGATCGGATGACGACACTGAGAAGAACGTTGAATTGTTCGCTTCGGTTGCAACTGCTTTCGCTAAATACGATTTACCAGTACCGGGTGGCTACAATAAATAATTGAAAGTACAGTTGCAAGTGTGTAAAATGAAGGTAATAAATAAACTTACACCAAACAAAAGAATGCCTTTCCATGGGATTCGCTTTCCGGTGAACAAGTGTGGAAACTTGATAGGCAAGATGACAGCTTCTTTTAAGGCTTCCTTCGCTGCATCCAGGCCAGCAACGTCCGACCATTTCACTTTAGGCTTTTCCATTACAATCGCTCCTTCCAATTTCGCTTGCAACTTCTTCTTCTCCGGGTCATCACTGTCGCTATCACTATCGCTCTTTTTATCATCCCTAGAATCACTAAACAATCAATTCGGTCATTAAAATTCCGCATTCTCGTCATCGTTAATGACCCAACAAACTACGAGAAACTGACGACACAATACTGTCGGTCGTCGGACGGTCACGCTTACTTACTTGGAATTTGTTTCCCCATCTTTGACTGGTTTCTTTTTGCCCTTCCTTATCGATTCTTTGATCTTCTCAGCTCTTTCCAAATATTGGCAGCACTTCGCCCTAATACTTTCTTTAGCTTTCTCACCCTGTGCTTCATCTACAGCAGAGTTACTTCAATTATACCTATTATAAATGGTACTCCCTCCGCCTTGGTACTTACATTTAATTGCATGTAAGAAATATTCAACGCTATGTTCGTATAATCGCAATGCCTCCTCGTAATTCTTGTTGCGATCTTCTTCTGTCGCTTTCGTCACTAACTCAATAGCTTTTTGAAGTGTGGAACTTTGTGCCATATTTCCCCAACAGACCTAAATTACTAAATACCTATATCAACAAAAACCAAGCCAAAAACGAGGCGAAAAACTAAAATAATTACGTTACAATTATCAAAATCAAAATGTAGGATAAAAGAATGTTTACATACCCAAATAATAGTAAATAATTAAAGCCTAAACTATGTTAGTTTAGATGGATAAATTACCGCAATGATTAATGCAATAATTATTAAAATCGTAAAATGAGTAAGAATATGATCATCACCATCCAATGTCAAATTGGATTCATGTCAATCGTGACGTCCATGTCAACGTCAACTGTCAGTCAATCGAGTTTTTTTTATCTTGTGCGACGTGCTTAGATTAACTTTTAGGGATTTATTTTGCTAGTATTGGTATAACTGTTAGATTCGGGTATGTTCGGTTCGAGGGGAAAACAACTCAACAACAATTGATTTACAAATTAAAAGAATTCACAATATTTTAGGAAGAATTCACTAAGTTCACAAACATTTCAACAAATTATACTCGAAATTTAATAACCTAAAGATTTTAAATCTGTATTGCGCATGCATTTAATGTGTCTTTCTACGCGTATATTTAAATTTACATGAATTCACATTTTTTAACCTGAATTCACATTTTTGCAAATGAGTTCACATTTTTTTCACATGAATTCACAATTTTTTCACATGAATTCCGTGGGGTGAACAATTAGTTACAAAATTGTACAATTAGTGTGAATTGCCTGGTAATTCTTCTGTGAATTCAGTGAATTCAACGTAAATTCGCAAAAAAATGTGAATTTATGTGAAAAAAATGTAAATTAATGCGAAAAAAATGTGAATTTATGTGAAAATAATGTGAATTCACGTGAAAAAATGTGAATTTAAATATATCGCGTAGAAAAACACATTAAACGCATGCGCAATATAGATTTTAAATCTTTTTAGGTTATATAATTTGTTGAAAGTTTGTGAACTTTGTGAATTCACTTTGTGAATTCTTTCTAAAATATTGTGAATTCCTTCTAAAATATTGTGAATTCTTTTAAAGATTCATTTGTATTCTATTTATAAGAGTTTACCTCTCGATGAATTCACATTTTTTGCGAATTCACGTTGAATTCACAATGCAAATGTTCATTAAAATGTTCACTGAATTCACAGAAGAATTACCAGGGGATTCACACTAATGACCAATTTTGTACTAAATACCCTATTCCAAATAAGAATGGAGCAGGTGTCGCTGCGGACGCAGCCCGTTTTACACAAGCACAGTTAGGGAATTTGACGGCTCTTCATGTACGTATGGCAAGTTGCCTATATCGGTTCCAATTAAATTGATATTTATAATTTGTTTTTTACAATCATCGTGAATACCAAATAGCATTCCCGAAAGATAATCACAGAAAATAAAATAATAAATACATTTAAAATTAAGCAGCCCGTTTTACACAAGCACAGTTAGGGAATTTGACGGCTTTTCATGTACGTATGGCAAGTTGCCTATATCGGTTCCAATTAAATTGATTATATATATATATTTATAATTTATTTGTTTTTTACAATCATAGTGAATACCAAATAGCATTCACGAAAGATAATCACAGAAAATAAAATAATAAATACATTTAAAATTAAATACTATCACAAGAACCATCACCGCACTTAAAAGCATTACCTATAGGCTATAAAGTTTAAAGCATTAATGCAAACTACTAGAAATTTGTTTTTGCATTTTGGACATTTCCATTTTGAGACCAATTAAACTCTTTTGTAAATCAATGAGCGGTTTGCGATTGTTTGAAGCACTTCTTGCAAGTATGGACGTGATTTCGTTTTCATCGATGGTACTCGATAATGAAAATGTATCTAATTTCACTGGGAGGCTTTCGTATTCCTTTACATTCGATTTTATCTGAGAAATAGAATAATATAATTTATACATATATATATTTAACATGTTTACCCGTTTACCTTCGTTTTGCAGGTGGTTGCATTCAAAGCAGCTTTTAAATCAATAATCAACCGTTGCAAAAAGGATTTTTCATTAACTAAACTACGAACGTATTTTATAAGTTGCAAATGATCTTTTTCTAAAATTCGAATCAATTCAATTGCTTTCGTTTTTTCAATTTGCAACTTTTCTAACTGTATTGATTGTTCGTTAATGGTGCAGTTGGCAATCTAAAAAATTAATAAATTTCATTGACCGCACCATCAAAGATGATTTGCAAAATGAATATCAACCTTAACTTCATTCGTGCAGAAATCAAGCTTCTCTTGCAATTTTAGCGTGTTTCTATCTGTTTCAATACAATCGCTGCTCGAACAGTTCGAGTGACATGAAACGAAATCATCACATTTATTCCTAAGAATTCTATGCTCATTACTCATTTCTACGTTGACATCAAGTTTTAGTTTATAGCTTAAACTATCATTGTGCAAGTTGGTGGTGTGTGCATCATTTTCTTGAACTAAATTCTCTAGACTTTGCGTTGTCCCCTTCAACATTTTAATGTGTTCATTTTTCCTGCTTAGAAGATAGACTGCATTCTTCACATGCAATTCACGTTGGTGTAATTGCAATTTAAGTGTAGTGTTGATACTTTCAGTGGCGATGTGCAGTTGTGCTTTTAGATGCGTGTTTTCTTTTGACAACTTGCGTTTTTCCGTTAATTGTCCCTTAACTTGACGCAACAACGTACGATGATACAATTCATATCTGAAATTATTATAAACAAATTTATATTTATGGATATTTAACCAAAGCAAGCAAATGTACAAAATAGCAGACGTAAAACTCACAAAATGAAATGAAATTTATTCAATTTTAACGCGTAGGGGAAAAATACCTTTCCTGTTTATCGCGTAAAGCCATCTCTTTAATTTGAAGTGCATCGAGCAAGTTGCGCACTTGTCTACGTAAATCTTCAATCAGATCTTCGGCACTTGCCAATTTTGCCGTTGAATTATTTAGCAATAATTCAATGTTATCTAAAATTTCTTGTAAGTTAAACGAATTAACTTTAATACGAAATTTATGACAAAATGTATTTACTACTTCGACATTGTGATGTCGTGAATCTTCACCAACATTCAATGTTTCAATTGTTTTTTTATAAAACTCAATCTTGTTATTTGCTGTTGTTTCCAACTCGCTTTTGCCCTTTTCGACCTCCTCCTTCGCAACATTCTTCGTCAATTGTTCATTTATAGCAAGCAAATCTTTATACATTTTCTTAATTTCCTTCAACTCCAACAACAGTTTACCTTTTTCATCGTCGAGCGCTGAATTATTTTTCGCAACTTTTGCAATCGCATTGTTGAGCCCGTTAATTTGTAGCAAATGACTTGTTTCCTTTGCTTTATACTCCTCAATCGCACACTTATTCCAATTGTGACCCATGAAACATTCCTGTATTTCTTTCTCCAACGTATAAATCAATTTATTTTTTTCCTTTAACTCGTCCTTGAGCTCTTCGTGCATTGACAAAAACTTTTGAAAACCACTACGAACCAAGTTCACCGATTCATGGACGGATTGCTTTTCTTTGCTAGAAGAATCAAACGCAATTCTGAGCTTATTTACTTCGTTTTTCACATACATGAGTCGTTGCTCCTTTTCTTTGATATTATAATCGTAATTTGCAATGATTTCTTCAGCTTCTTGCTTGCTATTTTCATATGTTTGCAGCCGCAATTCTTTATCATTCACCAGCGTCTGTAGCATTGCGTTTCTTTGTACAAGTCCACTCTTCTCCTTCATAATTACCGCTAACAAATCGGTTTGTTCCGCCAGCATTTCCTTTAAAGAGTTTATTTCTTTAGTTAAACTTTCAATCTCATTCTTGTCGAATGATTCATGTCCATTTGGAATTTGATTACTTTCCAAAATTGGATATTTGCGCATTTCTTCTCGCCATTTCTTTTGCATACATTCATACTCCTGTCGTTGCTGCACTTTTATTTCAGTCAACAACACATTCATTCGTCCAATTTCATCGTTTTTATTTGTAACGCAACTTTTTAAGTCGAAAATCTCCTTTAACATTGCATTCTTATCAATTTGATTGTTATGCCATTGAGTTTTATACCATTCTGCACACTTTTTACTTGTGATAAGCTCATTTTGATACTCACTCAACTCATTATTGTATTTCAAATTGCGTTGAATTAATTTTTCTATATTTTCTTGCTGTTCTTTGATCTTTTCCTTCAACTGAATGATACTACTTTCCTTGCATTCGTGACTAATTCCTAATTCATTATGTTTTTGCTTGAGATTTTTATATTCCCCTTGAGTAATAAAGATTTGTTGTTTCAAATGATTCTTTTCCTTGCGAAGCTGTTCGTTTTCAGCGAGAAATTTATTTTCTTTTTCATATAGAACGAGTTTATCACCCAAGTTTCCATTTCTCCTAGCAGTTTCTATTTGTAGCTTTGCTTTATACAATTCGTCCTCTAAAAATATATTGCGTTTTAATAACTTTTCAAAGTTGGCATGCCCATTCCTTTGTAATTGGTTTTTTTGGATATCCGCATTGGTTTGTTTGAGATAAGTCTCAAATAATAAGAATCGTTGTTTTTCTGCGTCTGTAGATTGATTGAGTCGCTGCAGATCGGCATCTTCATCTTCACATCCAGAAGTACTGGATATGCTGGAATAATTTCCTTCGTCTGATACATATTCTTTGAGTTTATCCATGCTGGCAAACCCCTAACCCACTTTTGGCAAACCCCTAACCCACTTTAACTTTAATCCAATCAAGAAACATTTGTCGCAGCATATTGTTTACATAGTTTTGTTAATAAATAATTAAATAATTTTTAACTCTGACATCACGCAGTTATAGGACTGCGAAGGCAAGTTTTTCACACATTCACACCCACCTGACTCACTCGAGCACCCACCATCCTTACCCATAAACCGAGGATAGCCAATTTTTGACGAGAATACACGAAGGCTTAGCGGCGGAAACTGAAAGCTTTTGCGCATGCCCGCATGGAAGCATTTCCTCATTCTGTTCCAACAAGGGTTAAATATTAAATTGAGCAAGCCAGGTCGAAATAGTTTTTTACGTACATGGGTTGGGAGGGCACTGTCAAACGGAATAGTAAAACGAGCAAGAAGACAATTCCCAAGCCGTCTTGTATTTTTTCTTTAAAACGCAGGAAAACGGGTATGATCGCATTTAGACTGAGAGGTGAGGGCAAGTAAAAGCACTAATGACAGCTCGTCGACCTGGTCTATACAGATTCAAATTCTTGGTTGGAACTTCAGATTAAGAATAAGACTAGATGCATAATAGCGTTGCAACTGAGATTACAACGCATGTCTCCAACATCTCTGCTAGATGTGCTCTCTCTCTCTCTCTCTCACTCTATCACATATGCTGACAATGACGGATTGATTCAATTTGAGGAATCTGGCATTCGTAGAGATTCGTGGTAGCATGGGACGTACAGGCCGATTGTGCCCGATGTGAAAATGGGCACAGTGCAATTTGTATATGTTAGAAACATCAAATCGCATTTTCGCGCCATCTAGCCATATTATTAATCTGAGGTTGGAACGAACCATTTTTTCAATTTGACCCACATTTGACCTTCAAATCTTGAATACATAACCTTATGACGTTGCAAATATCATTTGGCCTCGCATTTGGCGCGTTATTTATTATTTCATATTTCATATTTCATTTTACATCGTTCTGTGGTTGCCATCATTGCATTCTCTTCGTTCTTCCACTGTAAAAATGGATATTCGTAATGTGCATCTACAAACTTGGTTGGAGCAGAAAGAAGAAGAATGTTTGCAGCAAGTCTATGAAAATTGGAATAAAATTCCTTTGCTGAACGTGCTGGACATCCATGATGTGCCCGAAAAGAAACTTGTAAGGTTTCGCGGCATGATTCAGGACATGTTCAATCCGGAATGTTACTACGAATCGTATCAAGTCACCAACAAAGCTACAAACGAAAAGCAACTAAGGCATGGAAAGTATCAAGATTCAGCTGTTTGTGATGCAAGTATATTAAATTTTCTATTTAATGTTCAATTATATGTAACAAAAATGAAAGTGAATCCATGTAAATCAATACACGTACACGTTTTCTTGTTCTACTAGGAATGTGAAGATATCGAATTCGAAAGCAGAAATAATGTTTCAAAGGAACGACAAACTTTTGTCGTGATCACACCACCAGGCCTCAATGATTGGGCAATAAATGCAGAACAAGAACTCTTTAAACGTAAATCGTCAACAACAACAACATCGAATCGAAATCCTGCAACAACTATAAAACGGGCTTTAGACGCGCAGACTTGTTCAAATGCAGTGGAAACACTTGAGACATCAATGGATGTGGAGGAGTCAAGTGGATCGTCAAATAAAAGGCAATGTACTAGCACCGAAAACGGCTCTACCAAAGCAGTCGTTTCACATGAACATTTCCTTAACATGCCATTACCTGGTCGCAGTGGCAAGGCATGCCATTTGAAAGTATACGAAAACGCTGAGAACTTAAAATTAAACGAAATGATTGATTGCGTTGGTTTCCTATCAATGGTAGCATTTTACCAAGATAATGATTGCAACGATGAAGACACGGACGATAGTGCAATGGAATTGCAAACTCACAATCCACCAACATCGCTTATTCCAAAAATTCATTGCGTTGCATTCAAACGGGTCATTCATTGCAATCCATTGCTTGAAATCGATAACAATATGCGTTTGGATGAAATACAAGCGATACGAAAGGAGTTAGACATTGTACTCACCCAGTTGATGTTCGGCGACAAATTGGCTGCCGAATATCTAATCTACCATTTGATTTCAATCGTTTACAGCCGACAGGAGCGGATGGCGCTGGGGAAATTCAGTTTGAATATTTCTAATGTGCCAACGCCGGTGTTGCCCGACTTCGGAAGGTTGCTCTACGCAGTTTTGGAGCAGATGATAACGAAAAGTCACTACTTACCAATGACGTTGGAAAATCTAAACGAGTTGCCTTTTATTCCCACGTACGTAACTTTTTCTTTGTGATCCACTG
Organism: Liometoxenus newtonarum; assembly: GCA_030264535.1. Taxonomy (NCBI): domain Eukaryota; kingdom Metazoa; phylum Arthropoda; class Insecta; order Coleoptera; family Staphylinidae; genus Liometoxenus; species Liometoxenus newtonarum. The sequence goes on from JARJEB010001656.1 coordinate 10,100, forward strand.
AATTTGATGATTTCTACTTGAAACTTGTGTAGCCGGTAATAAAATTAATTTTTCCAGAAAAAATTATGATTGCAATAGGATGACGAGTGGTATCCTGCAACTAAGCAATAATACACATCTTGTTTTGGATGAGACAAAACTAACTGCGGGTAAACTGAATGAAGGAGGTGTTCGTGCCGTGAACGCTATATCGAGTGTGATTAGAACGCAAAGATCCGATTATGAGTTTAATTATTTCCAAATTGATTTTGATTGCGACATTCCGTTCTTAGTTCTGTCCGAAGGAAAGTCCCTGTTACCCGTAAGTTAATTTTATTGGATTTCAAGCTGACGATAACAATGCTCGGTTTACAGTTCGTTGGTCTCAATTGATTTTTATATTGTGACCGAACTGTGAACCAATATTAATGAATATTGGGTGCAATACAGGTGCGGCTATTTATTGAGATTGAAGTGGTCGTGTATGCATTTGCTCACAGTCACAGTCACAAACGAATTTTAATCAAACGAACCAAATACGTTACACACTATTTAATGAGTTAATGTTGTTCTATTGCAGAGCGACTGTCACGTTGTATTGAAACCCGAAGACGATCACATAACAACTTTCGAGGATGTGGTCGAAGCGGTAAAAGTGTATCTTAAACCCGGATTGTTAAATTCCATTCGAAAGTATTTGACGCATCAAAGACACGCTCAATATGAAATATCGGAAAATATCAATGAGGTAGTATAGAAAAAGAAATGTGCTGCTCATCTTTACTTGTGTACTAATAGTTAATGTATTGTTTCTGTCCTGTGTGTAGTTGGTACAAAACGAATTTGTAGAGAAGCGCGTAACTGATGAATTAAAGGCCGACGATTTGCATAATCTACTCGTTCTGGCACGATCCGTCTGTTTGGCAGAGGGTAAGACCGTTTTGGACGAAGTTTGCTGGAAACGGGCATGCCAATTGGATAAGGAAAGAAGGGAACGTTTACCCAAGTAAATGTTGCGTATATTGTTCTTCAGTGCGTTTTTAAATGAAACTCTGTTCGTTATTCATATATTAATATCACGAGCAGAAGCGAAAGTTTTATTTCATTAAAAAATTTACGACTTTTTACATACAGGTCCTTCGAAAATGATTAAAAACCATCGTTTTCGGACTCGTTTTCGGAGATTTTGTATCTTGTACGTGTCTTCTTCTAGTAATACATCTTCGTTATATCGTAATAGCTTTTCTTGCTATAAGATGCATTCAGTAATATTCCATATAATATGTCAACCCCCAAAAGACAAGCTTTGGTTTCATGTAAAAAGTTCCAGCCTGTAAATTTCGCCAATTCCAATAAAATTGGCTAGAAATGCAATGATTTAACTTGCGAGGTTTATAATTGAGGTGGTTAGTTGACGCTACCATGCATAGAAACCAATCATTAACGACATTCATTAAGATACTGAGCGTATCGTCACTTTTTGCAATTGTGCTCCACAAATATCCTTTAATACTGCATGGATCATTCAACACGGAAATGCCTTGGAATTCATCGGAACAAGGATAATGGTGCTATAAACAAGTTAGCATTAGTTTAAAGTAAATGCTCCAATAACAAACAAAAACACACTTCTATAAACGTTTGCATTATTTGAAAGTCTTTCAACTCCATGTATCTGACGCACATGTGCAGACATCTTTTTATAAAATTAAAATGATGCTGAAATTATTAGAGTTAGGCTAATTGTTGATTGAAATAAGCAACATGTAGAATATATATTTATATACAGTCCATTTGATGGCTTCTGTCGTCAGCTTCCAATTCCACAACATTCCGGCGTAATAACGCGCTGATCGCTTTGTTGGCTCCTCGAAAATAAACGTCGTAATATCGACCTCGTCAAAGGAGCAATTCAGTCCTGGATGATTCACAACTGCATTGTAAATATTGTATCGTTCGTTTTGGTATTCAATCTCAATAGACGTTTCGTAATCGAAAGTAGTTGGTGCTGCTGAATTTGGAGGTGAATACAAGACTGTGTGTAGGAAATCATCACCGCCTCCGGTGCCAGCAACATTTGCATTTTGCACGCTACAAGACGCTGCGATAGGCGGCACAGTGCTGAATATTCTATTAACGTACAAAACCGGTTTGATTATGCCGACAATTATATCTTGAAGTGCTACCAGCATCTTTTTAATAACATTCAACTTTGTGGATTTATGCTGAATATATGAAAGTGACGCTTTCTTGGGAGGTTCAGTCTCAAAACGAATGCAATAAGGCATTATGACTATATATATATATATAGGTATATTATTTGTTATAATTATTTTTACAAATACTGACACATACAATTTGTCACAAGCAATAATACTTGAAAAATATAAACAAAAATATCAATCAAATGCTTACTCCAACGATAAATGTGGCAACATGTATCGGGTTTTAACCTCATCACGACGTTGCCGTCATTCGTTGGAGGAACATCTGGTATATTATTTGTTA
>JARJEB010001659.1:0-12844 GCA_030264535.1 Liometoxenus newtonarum
TTACAATTTTGATTAAATTAAATGGCGTTCGGAGATAAAATAGTATATATCATTCAGCGTATAAATGACTTTGTGTGGCTCGTAGGAATTGTCAACCCTTCCTACTCGCCACACAAAGTGTCACTTATACGCTTAATGATATAATCTACTATTATGTAGAGTTTAATATATAATAGAGTGGCCACTAATTTTGTCGACGCCATATTAGTCACCAAAATACATGCGTTTCATACAAAGATAGGCTATGAAAATTTGCCCATGTATTTTCGCATAGACAACAACGCCCCTAGCTGGTACATAAATAACTAAGCGCTTGCCCATAATCACCCAACAAATCATTCGAATAAATGTATTGAGTTGGTGATAATCAAAATGGCGGAAATCGGGACTGTAATTCAAGGTCATCGCCTATCTATGTAGTTATTAGAAATCTTTGCTTTGCATATATTTCTAATGCCAGCGCCCTCTTACTCATTTTATACATATTAATGTGATTAACATGGTTGCCATTTCTTAATTCATAATAAACCCGTATGGTGCGCTAGTGTCTATGCAAAATGCATGAGTTATTTGTAGTGACCTACAAATTCAATGCTTTGTGAATTTGAAAAATAAATAACGAAACCACCTTATATTGTAAGAAAACTATCACGCAAATCTTTCCTTTAATTGCATCAAAAGTTAATAACATACATTGCAGGGGCAGTACCTAAGTAATTATTTTAATAAAGTCCTGCAACTACCAATTACGAAACCCACCCACAGCTTTCGCTGCACAAGCACATCACCAATTTGGAAATGAGTAGTTTGTTTTTATTTTCCCATAGATGACGAAAGCCACCCACTTTTGTTGAGTTGATTGTATTTAGAGATGTTGACGCGTATCGAATCGGAAATCTCTTGGGCATTGCGATTCTGCCCGTAGTAATCAACAAATTGCCCATTCGGATCTACCAAATACATAATAATTGTGTGATCGACAATGTAATCACTATCCTTGTCCTTTGGCCCGGCGCTGAAATACACCCTGTACGCTTTGCACGCCTGTCCAATTTGCTCCTCGGTGCCTGTTAGCCCCAGCAGTCTTGGATGGAACTCCTTGCAATAATGACCGACCGTTTCCGGTGTGTCTCTAAGCGGATCAACTGTTATGAATAACGGTTGCATTTGTATATTACGATCGTTATCTAAAATGAAAGAGAAACGAAACGAGAAACGAAAAATCAAGTGGTCCGCATGGTCCGTCTGCGTCAAATTTCAATTGTTACCTATTTTGTCGATAACCGCGGCCATCTTCTCCAATTCGTCCGGACATATGTCGGGACAATGTGTGAACCCGAAATAGAGGAGTACCCATTTGCCCAGGAACTCATCACTTGTACGTGTCTGTTTGTTGTGATCCATTAATTCGAATTTGCCTCCGATTGCGGCTTTGCCTAACATTCGTTGGCGTTCTTTCATTTGTGCCGCCTCCTTTTCGCCCTTTACGTACAACATAAATGCCAATATGCCACCGCCGATGGCTGATGTGATTGCAAAGCTTTTCCACGTGATGGGGCCCTTTCCCTGTCCCAGTAATGTCGGTTTTTTAGGCATTGCAATGCGACTCATCAGCCGGATACTCTAAACGTTTGAAAATTAGCAATTTCATTGGAAATTTATTATATTTACCTTTAATTGAGGCGTGAAACAGGCTAAAGTTGTTAACTTTAAGCATTTTGTGACTACTCGTGGTAATATTGAGTGCATTTTGTAAACTTGAAAATTAGGTTTTTATAACCTTGCTTTTCTCCATGCAGTGATGATATGCATATGCAACTCACTAAACAAGTTAGTAGTTAAGTTGGTTGCATACTGTTAACACTATGAAATAAATTCTGGGAAGGAAAGTTTTGTGATTATGATATTTAGTTAAGTTGGTTGCATACTGTTAACAGTTCTATGAAATAAATTCTGGGAAGGAAGGTTTTGTGATTATGATATTAGGCTTGTTCCAACAACGCACCAAACTAATTCCGAACTGTCCGACGCATGAGCAGTAACAAAAAAACAACGCTTTTTTAAAATTGCTCATGCGTCGGACAGTTCGGAACTAGTTTGGTGCGTTGTTGGAACAAGCCTATCATTTCCAATTTTAATTATTCATAATTTATTATGAATTTTAGTTTGGTATGATGAAACGTAATATTTTTGTCTCAACAGTGTATTTTGCGTTTTGTTTAAACTTCATTAATACTTATTTCAAAATTATTTTAAAACTAAGAAAAAGGGCATTCCAGTACCTTTGACAGAGGTCAGAAAAATGGTGGTTATGGGGTCGAACATTTGGTCGAACTGAATGGGAAATTGGTAGCATGTGATTTTCGCTTGATTTGCTCACATGAACGGTTTGATTTTCCCTTATTGACCTTACCCCACGGCTGCCATTTTGTGAACACTGTCAAAAGTATCCGATGCATTAATATTAATATTTTTTTCTACACCTATTTAGTTATATGGTCATTATTAGCATTTTTTCAGTGATTCATGGTACCTATAACTCACTACCGTGAGTTATGGATTTTCATAACTCACTACCGTTTAACGAATTTAAAGTGTCCGATCCAACTTATCTATATGATCTAAAATCTCGAAAGAACCCGAAACATTCCGACCATAGCTCGATGTGAATCGCCCGCCATATTGTTTCACTTGTCAGTTACGTTGCTTCATCGAGAAATCACAATTTGTATTTTGTGTTAAAAATAGTGCAAGGTGTAGAAAAAGCATAGTTAGTATTATATTCGCGATTATGGCCATTGCTCACTCGCCTTGCGGCTCGTGGGCTCAAACATCATCTTCGTGAACAATGGTTATCATAATCGCTCATATAATAATATACTATTATATCCATATACATTATTACCAATATACTACAATATACTATTATATCCAATATACTATTATATCCATCATAATCGCTCATATATAGGTAATAATATACTATTATATCTCAGTTGCTCCAGTGCTTTGTAAAACTGCCAGGTATGAATAAGTTGTTTTCATAACCTAAAAAACAATAATTCATGTAATAAATTAAAAATTTTGGTAGTTTCTCTTACAGCAACAAATAAACCGTTTCCACAATAAGTCAGCGATCCGGCTGGAGTGTTTAGTGGTCTCTGACTGCGCAACATCAATAGCATTAAATCTGTACCAATTTTTGAGTCCCCATTCCATGGTATTGACTCGTAAGCGACATCTGCTATTTTCTCACTCTAAAGTTTTATAAATAAACAGGATGTGTGGTGGACAGTGGACATTTCTATCTAGGTGCTTACCGGACTCGGCCCATAATGTCGAAAAACTACCTGACCTGTCAAGATTGTATGCCTTGGGTTTACAACACAGGATTATTATGTTATTGTTAGAGTCATGTACTTGATGTCATAAATTGGTCGAAACCACAAGCACGCTTTAGTCGACTTAAAGAAAAATATCGAATTTAAAAATTTTACAATTCAACAAGCTCATATTAGCAGATTTTTTCAGAACGAAACAACATTCTATATATTTCTTTAATTCAAATTCAAATCACACATTTAATTCAAACAGCGTTTGTCCACTATGAGTTTTGACACTCTCCACATGCAATTTTACGCAATTTTTTAATTTTTATCCACATTATATTAGCCAACAAAGCAATGCATACGTTACGCAACATGTTGATACGAATTTAAGGTGCTGTCAGAGCTGATATAAATTCGACAATCACGGAGACAATTTAAACCATTGGAACAGACGACGCCATTTTGTGGTTTATGGTACTTGAGAAAATCATCTTTCCATTGTAAATGAACTTCAATGGTTGTTATAAATCATTGGAGGGTCAGGTGCTTTTTCGACAAAATTGTCCGCACCCCTGCAGGACTTATATTTGCTATTTTGGAACAAACAAAATGTCGAAAACAACAATGGGGTCTGTGCATGTTTTTTTTTAAATAATTTAATATGCCACTACAATTTGAATTATTCATACCTATATTTTTTTAGTTTTTTTTTAAAACATCTTTTTTGAGGAGAAAACATTTTTTAAAGTCCTGAAATTTGACGTCTTGGTGAATTATCTGATGAAATTAAGATGACTCATAGCATTGGAATTTCCTGTTCATGTTTTGACGCTCTAGCCTGACCGAAGACAGTCTTTGGGTCTGACGCTGCCCGATTCGGCCTTGAAGCGAAGAATCATCTTTATTTCCTGCGGCATAGTACGGTTTAAATCTATAGGGTGGATTTTGAAGAACCATTTATAACAACATAGAATTTTTTTAAAATTATTGTTAGTACCAAACCCTATTGCCGTTGAAAAAATCGAATGTATTTTTCACTTAAGTATATCTATAATCAACATGTTTTGATTATTGTTATTCATGCTGTTATTTTTTGACATGTCTGAATGCAATTATATTACACGTCAGTGTTCATTATTTCATACTGTTAAACGTGGATGCACCCAGCACCCTAGTCACTAGTGAATTGCAGATTATGTGGTTTGGTTATTGTTGCGACACTGTAGGAAGATTTACCACCCTTAAATATGTCGTTAATAGCTTCAGAATTATTATTAAAGTACAAATCGGAATGTCACTCCCTTCCATACCCTTATTCGTCAATTAAGGAAGAATTTGTTCTCTCTATTTGGTCGTTGTCGCATGAGTTGGGAATCATAGAGATATTCGTGTTCGTTGTGTGTTCAGCTTCAAGTTCAGTGTTCACTGCACTCTGTAGTTTTCGCGTTCGTTCACAATTCACAATTATGTCCGATGTTGGTGATGTTGATGTGATATTGATGTGATATTGAATTACGTACACACAAATGCCTTCCTTGTTCCCTCTTCCTTGTTCCATTACTAAATCTATGAAACGCAAATAAAGGAATAAAATGCATGGACAAACACATTATTTGACGCATTGCAAGTTGATGGATGGTTAATGAACTGATAATAGAATTTTTCTACGACGGAAAATGGACAAATTGAAATACGAACAATTACGAACATTCATTACTTATATGTACGTTCAAGGTGTTACATAATAAAAAATAAAAATGGTAAAGTTAATCAATCGCACATCCCGAAGTTAGTAACATTAGCTTTTTTAACCTCACTTAGGTACAATCGAACAACAAAGTATCATGTTGCAGTTTGGTTGCATCTCCTAATCGGAATACAAGCCGTACGTACTTTATTCATTAATTTCGTTTGTTTTCTTTCAATCTATAATAGTAAAGCGTATAAGTGTCACTTTGTGTGGCGAGTAGGAAGGGTTGACCGACGGGCGTAGCGAGTCGGACAATTCCTACGAGCCACGCAAAGTCACTTATACGCTGAGTGATATATACTATTTTATATCCGAACGCCATTTAATTTAATCAAAATTGTAATAATAAATGAACAATGTCGTAGGTTATGGCATTTGACGTTTGTTACCGTTACGTCAGTTGGGTTGCATAGGACTGCTCTACTGCGTACTGCACGCCGATTGGTCCGTTACCGTTACGCGAGTTGGGTTACATAGAATTGCTCTACTGCGTATAAACCGAATCACTTTATGCTCCTAGGAGTATAAATTATTATGAGTATCGGAGGCACCATAAAGCTACACCTATACAGCATGCAACAGTGAATGTAATGTGTCACTTATACGACGTTCGGAGATAAAAAATATTTTCTCGCCAACCACTATGGAAAACTTCATTTTTCAACGCTTTTAGTCAATGTTTACGGGATCTAAAAGTTTACCACGCAGAGTTCTTTCCTCCATTACACATGCGCATTAAATTACTATTTCGTTTCCCCCTTTACACAAGGGCACAAAAATAAACTCGCGTTCATCATCACAATTAAACTTAAGAAAATTAAGAAATGTCAATATGAAAAAGGTTATGTCATATTGAGACGTAAAGATTTGAATTTAAAAGCATGTGAATGTATGTGAATGAAAATTAATTATAAATTGTAATTTTGATTTAAAAATTGGGGTCAGGGAAAAAGTATGGTGTGCTACTCGTGCGAAATGCGGAAATCCATGCTCGTGTGAATTGAAGCGCTCGTCTACTTCTCGCGCTCCGAACGTTCAGACTCGCATGGAATTGACTTCTTTTCGCATTAGTTGCACAATATACTAATCCATAGATATAGATATAAAACATGATTTTCTGTTATTTTTGACAAATAATGCAAGCAGTATAACTCCGAAGGATTAAATAGATTCGCACGTTTTTACTCTCACTCGCTTCGCTCGTGCTCACAAATTACTCGCTACTTGTTGCGAGCCGAAAATAACATATAAAGTCTCCGTTTTGTACTCTATTCCTAGAATACATGAATTAAGCCACGCTGCCCACAATTCTGCCTGAGCATTACGAAAATCAGTCGGTTTTGGACTAATCAAATTAATAATGGCGCCAAGTTTCTAATTTTTATATGCATGAAACGGGAAACCCAGAGAGTATAATATGTAATAGAGTGATTATTATCGTCATATGTTGTTATTGGTCAGAAAATAAATGTTGTTTATTACTCATTTGTTTATGATGCCAGTACCCACTTACTCATTTTAAACAAATCAAATTTGCATTACAACTGACAAGAATGTGAGCAATTTGGTCGAGATTTGTTAATCTGTATAAATATGCATGGGTTATTTTTAGTAAGTGCTCTATTACATATTAAACTCTCTGGAAAAACCTCATTAGAGATCACTTAATTTTCTTCTGTGTGTTTCCATGACTGCTCTTATATGACATGGATAATTATGTCAAAAAACATTGAGGTTTCCTTTTGCGTTGTGTTGTGTTTTTACTTTCCAACTTACCGAAGGTAGGCCTTCATGTGTGTTTGTGTTTATGTGAACAAAATTGCGCGCAAACCAAGCAACGTATTGGGATTAAATTTGATATGTGAAGTAATTTGTTATGTCAAGTAAAAATAAACAACATCGGCGGGTAAAGAAGAGAGTTACTGGCTGTCAAAATATTTATTTGCTTATAACTACATAAATATTAATTTTAGCATGGATCTATCTCGTATGTGTTTTGAATCTCCAACATGATTTGCCAATTTCATTCCTTCTAGGGCTAATGGATTAGTAGATATGTACTATTATTTCAACAATCTCATAAGTCATAACAATCCCAAAACACTCACCAGCACAAGAATAGATTATAAGCATGTTGCTAGCGCGACTCTTCCAGAGGCGGATTTACGCAACCCCAAACAGTGTTAGCTCAGGGCAGCTAAAGTTAGCAGTCCGCGCCTGGACTCTACAACACGCTGACAACCGAAATTGACAATATAAACTTCATAGGAAACTGACGTTAATCGTCATCGAAAATAAAAAAATCGGTACGGGTTCGCACCACACAACTTTTTAAAATAATTTTATACATATTAAATAAATCGGTGAGGGTTCGTAGCGCAAAACAGGGTTGCTATATCTGACTAAAATTAATCAGTGCGTTGAATTCGCACCGCACAACTTTCCAACCAAAAACGCTACAAATTCGTAGAACTCTTCGATTGTAAAAGTAATTTTGATCGGAAAGTGGAAATTGTAGAGAAATTTAGTGATATCAAATCGTGTAATCAATGTCATTTAGCTTTCCGATTAAAATTACTTTTACGATCGACGATTTCTACGAAATCGTAGTGTATATGGTAGGAAAGTAGTGCGGCGCGAATTTAAAGCACCAATTTTTTAGATACTGGTTTAATTATTTGGGCTCGTGGAATACTATCTGATTATTAATGATTAAAGAAAACGCCGCCTTAATTGCTCGAAATACCATTTTGATGTCCCGGTTGAACTCCAACCGCCACGAAGGCTGTTATTATTGTTTAATTTTGACAATGTAAATAAAATAAAATTTTGCTTTTCTACTTCTGCGTTTATGTAAATTATAAAGACCGGATCCAACAGCGGGACACTGTCTGGAAAGATGTGTGTTGCACACCCACTATGTGATGAACATTTTACGCAACAGAATTTGTACTAGCGCATAACGGGCTCTCTAACTTCACTTTCATATAAAACTGTTCCTTTATATCCCTAACTGCACCTTTCACTCTATCTACTTCTTTTTCGTTCTATGCTTATACTAGCAATTGTTATTTGGGTTGCATATGCAGATTGTTCAACGTGTCGTTTTGTGATTTTGTAATTTGAAAGATTTTTAAACTTTTTGAGCTATCTGAAGTTAAAACTTTTTCAAAATCTACTTATGACCGATTATGTTCTTAGTGGGAGCTATATATTTATTTAATTTAACCGTTATTGTAAATCTCTTCAAACAAATTAGTCATCTAAGCTAACAAGGGAATACAAATGAAACACTCTGTAGACCTAACTGAAAACTTTGATCTAAAGAAGCTCTTCGTAAAGTTAGTTGTGAGGCTGGAGAACGGTGATCGGTGAGAACTGAAAGAATCTGATGATGGGAAAACTGATTTATAGTTTATCTTTATAGGGTAGAGTGACATTGCTAATCTTTACTAGCACAAGAACTCCTGGCTTTAGGCCAGTCATTATTTATCATTATCATCTAGCTTCATTGCAGCCATCTCTCTATCTCGTTACTGTAACTGCAAAGTGGAATTATATCTACATATTATATACATATGTATTATATTAATTATAATATTATAATATAATAATATTATAATAATATGACACGGAATTCTTTTTATTTCATAAAAACTATAATTCGCTACGTCCGAAAATTCTAAAATTCAATAAAGCTATCCTTGGCATAATATTAAAATTTTATGTGTATATTAATAATTTGACTGTGAAGATTCCATTAGCTTGTACAAAGCAACACAATTTCGCAATAAACCTCTATCTAAACGCTGGCATGCAAAAGTTATTTTTAGTAAGGAATGATGGAGGGGGAGCCGGTAGTATTTGAACTTTTAAAATGTCACATCTTGTATTGATTGATTTTACAAATAATCTTCAGGCTCCTATAAAATTGCTAGCGAATAATAAAAACGCACTGATAACGTAACAAAATATGCTGATGAAGGTATTCTTGAATCTATCAACTATCATACTATGTTAATATACAATATCATCTAGTAATTTCCAATAATCAGTTTCACTGTCTAGTAACAAAAGGACATTTTCCTGACTGCTGCATTACCTACTACCATCAACAAGGATACTTCGATGGTTCGAAACGTGCTCGATCAAAGAGTACAAAGAGTAATTAAAAATTGATCCATTGCATCATTTCCTTGTTTGTTCCTTATATAGCCATGTGTTTTTACATTTCTTTTTTTCTGGAGAAAGAGAAAGAAGAATTTGCATGAAAGGCATTTTTCAAGAGTGGCGAAAAGCGTGCAAATATTGCATTTTCCGTCATCGCATATACTTTCTTGGAGGTAAAATTTAAGTCATTATTGTGATTGAAGAAAAAAAAATGCAGTGAAACCGAATGACAACTCACTTTTCACATTTTGTCCCATTATTTATAAATTGGTTTATGATCACACGTTTTCGACGAATAACCATTGAATTATTGTTGTAACACGTATTGCACAATGTTTAAAAATTTGTGTGGTATACATCATTTTTGCATTGTAACAAACTGATATTCACTTTCCCTGACTTTAATTATTTGTGTATAATGCAGTTTAATTATTTTACCTTGAAACAGACAAGTTATTCAAATAAAGTTTGTACTTGAAAACTACATTTCATTAAAATAAATATTTATAAAGTCCTTTGATCTTTTGTGGGTTGTCCTTCAAATAAAAATCATCTTTTTTTAGGTCAATTAGCCAGAAAAAATCGTTAGTTTGTTTAGCAGGAGTACACTTCCGTATGCCCCTATACCTACGGTGTTTACAAAATGGTCTGAGTAACGTGAAATTTTTCGACTATGGATTTGGTGCGGAAGTAGTTGACATTAATGTATTTAGATTAAAACACCGAATTTAAGATTGCTTATGCCTCTGTTTCGTATGTAATATTAAATGACAGTAAATTTTTCAAATTTGTAAGCAAGTCAATATGTAGCACTGTCTAGAAAAGTCACTCTACGGCTGGGATCGAACCAGCAACCTCGGCATTCCGCGCCAAACGCTCTAACCAATTGAGCTACGGGAGCTGTGGAAGTCAAATCGAAGAGCGACCATTCAAGCCAGTGCGATGAATTACCATGGTCTATTTGCCCAGCATCGACAATTGTTAAGTGAATTGTTTCGGTTAACCGTCTTAACAATTAATGACAACTACTTTCACACCTTATCCATAGTCGAAACAATTAACTTAATTATTATTTTATTAGAATATATAACAACACAACTTAATAACAAGACTACTAATACAATAAAAGGCTTTTATTCGTCTTCTGTAATCAGTTCTTGATACTTTGACAATATTACTTCTTTCAGCTCTTTATTGCTTTCACTAAGAAAATCAAATAGTTTTTTATATTTAATGTTATTCTCTTGCCACTGCAACAGAAATATTAATTTACTAGGTGATTCGGTTTTGAGAAATAATAGGTGTGTTTTATTGCGAATGAAAGTTACACCCGTGAAACGATTTCGTGGATAAGTAACGGTACAAAACATGTGAGTTCAGCGAGTTTATGGTTTATTTAACCTTCACGTGTTTTAAGATCACTTTTAGAAGAACCATTAAAACCGCTACACATCAAAATTTTTTCAAGTACACTTAATGCAGATCCATACAACATTTCCCGATTTCTTACATTATTTGCTATTGCAATGCAATTACAAAAATACTTCGAATTTTTCGAAACCCCTTTTCAGAAAACAAAAATCTTCACAAAATGTGATAAATATGCAACATAATTCGTACTTAAGTTGACGTGCAATAAAACGCACCTTATTAGTCGAAAATTCCACAGAAAATTAAGTTTCATTCGTAGAACAATTTCTGAATATTGAAACTTATACCATATACCTTTTGCATATAGAAAAATTTGTCCCCGTCTTCACTATCAATAAACTTTTGCAAATGTTCGCTCATCTCTGTAAATAATATCAACAATCATATTGTTCCGGAATATTTTAAACTTATCATTCTAGATCTACCTTTATAATAACACAATTGTTCCTGAATTGCATTCTTCTCAGCAATACCTTGTCTTAGCATTTCTTGAAGAGATGTATTAGCTCTTACAAGTTCTTCATGATTGAGTATTGAATTATTCAACTTACAACTTTTTGTTTGTTCTTCTTTAAAATCATTAAGCCTTCTACAACAACAAACAATTGAATATAACTGGATTTTTAATTCAATTATGCAAATATTTTTACTCTTTAATGGTCTCAATTGATTGATTTATATTTTCATTATTGCCAATCAAAGCAGATTTGAATTTCTGATATTCTTGAATTTGTGATTTTAGTACTTGAATTTGATGAAGGTAATCATATTTTTCTGATTCAAGTGATTTCATTGACTGTTTCATTTCTTCGTAAGACTTTGCCTTAAAATAATTTAAGATAACTAATAAGAACTAACAAGAAATTAAAATATTTACAGAAATTTCCAATTGAAGTGCTAGGGTTTTGTTTTGATATAGAGTTTCAGCATTTTCCTTTTCAAGTTTTTCAATTAATTTTTTCATTATATTTTCTTGAGCATAATTGTTAGTAATCAATTTTGTTTTTTCTTGTAAAGCCCATTGTATTTCATTCTTTTGCAACTTTGTAGACATTAATTCTTCTTTTGCATTTTTCAATTGTTCCTTTACCAAAGTCAACTCGCTGTTCATTTTATTATACAGTACCGATAATAATTTAATGTCTGGTTCCATTGTGATTTGTTATTAATTCGGATGTTGTTAAGCTTACCTTAAGTAGGATATCACGTTTTTAACTTTAACAAAACAAAACACAAACGGGAACGAAACAAGCTAAAACGGAAGTAAAAAACAAATGGTTGTAACCTCTATTCGTCAAGTGTCAAGACTGTCAAGGTGAAGCTATGAGCGCATGCTCCGTTCCAATTTTTACTTGCGTCTAGCGACAGAATGGCTTTAGCCAATCACAAAAGAGTTCGAGAAGATGATCATTAAGTTGCCTACTTATGATCCAAACTAATGAAGGAAAAATAACCTTGCAGCATTGAACTAGATCATGGGTCGGCAGACCGCGGCTCTTTGCATAGCGTTTGCGGCTCTTTGAAAATTGGAGACTTGAGAGGTTTTTTCTTTTTTTTTTTGGTCACCGCGGCCTCAGATAGATATTTCTACTTTGAAGAGCTTTTTTTTTTTGGTCTCCTCGTTCTCGGATTACTACTTTGAGACTTGAGAGCTTTTTTTTTGGTCACCTCGTGTTCTCGGTGGATATAATTTACTACTGAGAGAGCTTTTTTTTTTTGGTCACCAACAATAAAAATTTCAAGATTTCAGTTAAGTAACTAAGTTTTAAATAAAAAAAATAAAAATTGGCTCTCTGATATCTTCGTTATCATGTTTTCTTCACAATTTGGCTCTTCTCACTTGAAAGTCTGCCGACCCATGAACTAGATCATTGCCTTGCAGTAAATCCGTGTCCAATTGCTCAAGGTCATCCAAATTAGTTCCAAAAAGCGGCGCTGATGCGAGGGAATATGGTCTATTGAACAAGTTCTGTTCAGTTTTTCAAGGTCATAAAATTGGACGGGAACGAAACACTGCGCATGTGCGCATATGTCAAATAATATTTACAGCAGTCTCGACTGCCGCGATAACGCGATTTTTGTTGGATTTTTGTTACTTTTAACCATTTTTAAAGCGACGCTTTGACAGTTTTCGAACGATATTACTGCGATACTTGTAGTGCGT
>JARJEB010001665.1:0-10055 GCA_030264535.1 Liometoxenus newtonarum
TTTTTCCAATTTCAATTTGAGTTTATAGTTTAGAGGCTGCAACACTTGTAATGCGATAAATTAAAAATGCGACAAACGCCATTTTGTTAAATGGCACCCCTATAATTTTATTACGGGATCCGATAGATAATTAAAAAACACAGAATTTTTAGATTTAATATCAATTTAAGGTGCGTGCAACATCACCATGGCAACAACAAAACAGCTATGTGATGGCAGGAGCAATTTCAACGAATAACGGAAACCTACCTAAAAATCCGGATAAATTATAATAAGTCCTAAACTATGAAAGATAGGTATAGGAAGTGTTACATGTGAAATGTGGGGAATTTAATTATTTTGTTTGTTTGTTTGAAAGGTCTTGGAGAGCTCTTTCAAAAAATGTAACAATATATGGGGTGTTCCATTTGAAATAACGAAATTGGTGTCGACTTCCGGTATAACCGGAAGTGCAATCAATCTGAAAATAATTTACGTTAAGAGTTCCGGTCGATTAAGGCCTCTCCTAATTTTTTCAGAATTATACCACAATGGGAAGTCCGAAAACTTTTAATGGACTTCTTAAATAAATCACCCTGTATAATAATTAATAATTTATAATGGTTTTTAATAATGATCATTCCAACAAACTGCGGCACAATTACATTTCAAGATGTTGAAAGAGAATTATTTAAAAAATATGCCAAGTTATTATAGATCATTTTGTTATTGTCGAGATTAAAATTCAATTTTCATTCTGCCCCCTGATGGCGAAGCTGCGGTTTGCTATTAAATATATTCCTTCGAATTATTTGCCTTTCAATAATATCTACAATCAAATTCGTCAATTTGTAAAATTGAATTTTTTTCCATAGAGGAAAACATATATTATATTTCCCGAATATTAAGATTTTTTCAGCAAACATTTCATATCAAACATGAATTTTATACAGTGCGTTTTTTTAAGATCTCCCATACGGATTTACATGATACAAACTTTATTGGTCGTGTCACACACACACACACACACACACACACACACACACACACACACACACACACACACACACACACAATTAATTTATACTATCTTTAAAACATTCTGTTTGAAAACTAAAAATTTTGATTGTTTTATGGTAGCCAGCCAAACTGACAAGTGCAAATCCGTACCGATTTATTTTTACGCAAAATTAATTAAAAAAATTGTGCAATGCGAATCCGTACCGCATTTGAATTTCAGTTTTTGATCTCAGACAGTTGTTAGTTTGCATGTCCACCGCATAAAAAAATCCAAAGTTTCAATTTTCTGCAACTTCTTTTCAAGCAATAGGACGTACTTACTTTATTGTTGCACAATGCATCTGAATGTGTTAAAAATGGAACGAATTAATAATATAAATTTTTGCAGCAGTAGATTCATTGAAACAACCTTAAGTTTTTACAATGCAAATGGGATATCTTAAACAAACTCACTGTATTTCATAATTATATATCAGCATTTTAACAGTTTACAAAGTTTTGATAAGTTTTAAGTTAAAGAAACGCCTTATAGCCCCGCTCTATATTTCGCCATGTTTGTATCAACGCTCAGAAATGTTGAAAGCACGTGATTCGTTATCCATCCATAAGTTCAACGAGCAGGTGCGTTTTGATCGAGGTAAGTCGATGTGTAAATCAGTCTTAAGTGCATAGGCGTGCCCAGCAGATTTTATTAGGGAGTGCCCAAACTTAAAATGTAACAGATGTAGACAATACCTTTCCCATTTTACAAAATGAGGGCAAATAGATAGATATTAAATTAAATCTAATAAAATTAATTGAATAAAACGTTTTATTAGTTAAGCAGAAAATTTCAATAATGAGCCCTATCCCTGAGATCGGCGGACCGCAGCTCGCGAGCCCCTTCCCCTTTTTTGGGAACGTTCGGTTTTGTGCAAGTGGTGCATCAACATTGAATGAACCTATATAATGGCAGAATGGCTCCTAATAAATATGGAACTTGAAAATTTGAAATTAATAAAATATTAAATTATTTGATATTTCATTTTTTTTTTAAATCTTGAAGCATTAGGGCGTGCCTGCTCACTACCGGCAGGGCGTGCCTGCTCACTACCGGCACGCCCCGTGCGCACGCCTATGCTTAAATGTGTTGGCTGCCCGTGCGGCACTCCATTTATAATTTAAGAACAATTACTTACACTAGGATGGAAATTAACGTGTGAGGGTCATTTCAGTCAACAAAACAAATGTAAGTATACGTAAAATATAAATGTAAATCTTTTAATGTATTGTAACAAGTTAATACAGGGTGTATCAAAAGTAATAAAATAAATTGGAAACATATAATACAGGCAATATTTTTACGGATTTTATTTATAAGATTTTTAAGTCAACAGTATATATGCTTAAATTTATAAAAAACTGACTTCTAAGCAGGGCTTTGATCCGGTAAATAATACCGGTAAACGTTATTATTTTTGAATCTTCTTTATTTTTTATCGCGATGCTATGGGAACTTTTAAAAAATTTATTTCATTTACCGGTGACCTCTTATTATTTTTTCGTTTGTTATTTTCGTTATTTTTAAAAGTTTTGAGATGTTTCACTACTAGTGATCATCTACGCATAAAAAATTTTATTGACTTTTCGTGTGGTCCGAAGATAAATCTAGGTGAAATTTCTGAGCTACTGAGAAATGCGCGAAAGACATATTTAATACCTGCATACATATTTTTAAAAATAATGTTCATATTGTTTGACTAAGGACATTTGTTAACCTACATTTATAAATTTATATATGAGTATTTTCGAGTACTTTTACTAAACCAAAATTTTTCACACTTTTTGCTAATTTTGAGGTTATTCTATTTTCTTTTGGTTCTTTCTGAGGATTCTGACAAAGGAGGAAAAGGAACGTTTTTAACACACACAAAAAAACAAATATTTCAATCTAAAATTGTTCTTAACTAGAAAGAAAATTCGTGATACGACTTTGAATTCTATAATTATTGTTTTATCAATAAAACTAAACCATTCTGTTTAACACCCTTAAATCACTCTATCTATAGGTAGGTATAGCAATAATGTGTGATTTATGTCTCACCCTATTGCTTTTGTACGAGTTACAAACGTAAAACTTTAATGTTTATCCCAATGCAGGAAGCTAATGGTTTACCGGTTAATATATCTTTTGTATGTACCGAAGGAGCATTGGTTGCAATTAAATCGAAACTAATTATTTTCCAATAAATCGATACACTGTTTATTAGAAAACTCTGAGTGAATGAAATGTGATATTTACGTGTGCGTTGTGCGATGTCGGATCATCCGAAGCAGGTAATTGTTTCGTTGTTTTCTATCTGCGTATCAGAAATGTAATAACAAAGAAGGAAAGCAAGAGGGCGGAAAGCAAGAAAATAAAAATGAGAAAAAATTAAGCACGTACATACCAGTTAACAACCAAGAATATTAAAGGAAAGAGTCAACTATTCAGTGTCGTAGCTACTATTAAGTAAGGGAAAGCAGTGCTTACGGACTCACAACAGAAAGAAAATATTTAAATATTAATCAGTTAATTTCGATCGTTTTCCTCTGACGAATTTACTTACTCTATAATATAGTATACCTACATAGACACAGATAGACAATACAATGAAATTTACTTATCAATAATGTAGGTAGGTATGTTATTTAGGTACCTAGGTTAATTTTTAGACTTTGAATTGAATTCAGTTGGACCTCGCATAACCTGTAACTTGTGAACTTACCGGTGTTAGACTATAGGTTTGTTCCAACAAAGCAGCAAACTAGTTCGGAACTGTCCGACTCATGAGCAGTTGTAAAAAAAAGTTTGCTTTTTAAAAACTGCTCATGCGTCGTACAGTTCGGCACGGTTCGGAACTAGTTTGGTGCATTGTTGGAACAAGTCTTAAATTGACAGCAATTTGTCCACACGATACAACAAGTTACAGAACGCTGCGATAACAATTTTTATGCGGGACATTACGCAACTTTCCGATACTTAGTGGATATAGCACTATAGCACTATTGTACATTCCATCAGTTCGAAGATTGAATAAGAAGTAGCAATTACAAGCGGCAACAATAACCTGTAACTTGTGAACTGACCAGTGTTGGACTACCCACGTACCCACATCAATTTGTTCACACCATCCAACAACTTACAGAGGGCTGCGGTAACAATTTTCATGCAGGGCACTGCACAACTTTCCGATACTTATTGTACCTATATTAACGAAAATAGTTGCGGAAACAAAACAAAAACGATGGTAGGGATTGGCACTGTAGCCAGTTCGAAGAGTGAATAAGAAGGAGCAATTATCTTGTTTACGATGAGTTACAAAATCGAACTATGAAGTAAACTTTGTGGTTCTTGAAAACTTATTGTAAACCTTGGTGTAATTTATGCACTTTTTGTCATTTTTATTAATTTTTCCTTAAGTATAGCAAACTTTCAATCCTCGAAAAAGTTATAATTGTGTTTGTTTTCTTATCAATAAACACCATTTCCATCGACGAGTATATACTTTTGGTAACATATCAACCAACAACAGCCCTTGCATTGCAGTTGGAGCTAGTGAAAAACCCCTATATAATAAACTTTTGATTATTGTCCTCCGGGTGCTCTATTCTTATTACCAGAGGATAAGAGTTGACACAGGCATTTAGGAATCTTGTTAAAACGAATAAACTGCTGCTCTTTCTTTTTCCACTTTGTATAATACATTAGACCTCACATGCATGAATACAGCTTTTATTAAATTTTGAGTGCATTGCAAACTCAATTATTACATATACGGCTTGAATCACAAAGAAGTCGCTCACAATAGGCTGAATATGAATTTTCTTTAGAAAATTTAAGGAAAGAGGAAAAAATAACGGGACGCTATGTGCATTATTTCTTTAAAGCACTATTTCAACAATAAAGTCGTGTGCATTATGAAATGGTCGGATCGTTTCAGAGACCAAGTCTCCGGGACTCCTGGTTCTTGGATTCGTTTAATGGTGTATGCGGCATCAAGTAAATGTTATAGCTTGTAAAATGATACTTTGTATTCCTTGTTGCGTCTCGTCGAATGAATAAAATAACGTTAATATGTATATACCGCGTGGTATGGCATATGGATGAACATAAGGAATTTATTAAAAAATGAGCGGTCACGCTTTTCAGAATGATTTTGTAGTTCTGAAATATCAGCGGCCTCGCTTCTAGCAATAATTGATTATTTGACAACTAAATAATTTAAGTAAATCAAGGTGAATTTTATTCAATGCAGAAACTTTTTACTCCGGTAATATAGATAGGGATTTTCTACTTAATTTGGAGACAGACTTATGCAAAACATAATATCCCGTGCAAATTCCCCGTGTTCATCCTTACGCCCTACCACCCGGTATACATGATATATCATTGTGATTGTGTATAAGGTCGTTGAAATTTAATCAAGTTTGCTGTCATTTTATTATTAACTAAGCAATTTTTATAGGTACAGTCTATTTAATAAAGACAAATATACTAGATCTGAAAATAGCAACTCCAAGAATTTACAAAGATATACGAGTATATATTTAAAAATGTTTTTAAAACAGACTTGGATTTTTGTTACTTACCTTTAAATTGCAACTGCGATAAGTGAGATAAACTGTGCCGGATCTTGTTTCAAAACTGTGTGCGTCCCGACGAAAGGTCAAATCAATACCTAAAACTAAAAAAAATCGGTGCGTTAAATTCGCAGCGCACAACTTTCCGACCATATACAGTTTGCTTTTGTAGAAGCAAATTATTTGAAACACCCAGTATATGCATATTTGAAACACCCTGTGCATTACATACCTCGTATAAGCTAATCTAATCTTCATCTTAATGCTTCATACGTTATATTAGTCGATTCTGAGTATTTACATTGTTAGGTAGTCGCCATGGTAATCACGGGTATAATCAATTCTAATGGTTTTGTGATATCACTAATACGAAAGTTTACGAACTAATATCTCACAAACTATGCATCCCACGAAAAGATGTTACAGGTAGTGAAATGTGGAAAATTGAAAGGCCTAGATGCAATATTTTGCCACTTATATGCAAATTTATGTTTTAACATTCAAGTAAAGTGCCCTTCTTTACCGGCCGATTGTATTTATTTTTACACCAGGTTCTACCGGAATTGACCTATGCCCAGATACTAAATTTCATTTCAATACGCTGCGTGGTTTGGCCGGAATCTTGCACACACACACACACACACACACACACACACACACACACACAACACAAACAAACAAACAAACAAACAAACATACACACATATAATTGAAAAAATTACTTTTTTCTTGAAAATAAATAATTAAGCAAAGAAAATCACTGTCCAAAGCAATTTGGTTTTAGCGTTAACAAAGTCTGCAGAGGCTGCAGATGCATTTATATAAATAGCGAGGCGAATCGATTTTGTAGCACGTTCCATTTACGAAACGTAAACTGTGCTAAAGGACTAAACTAAGTACACATCCGACGACACTCAACGTTAGAGTTTCATTTGTGTTCTGATGCTAGTGGCACACATGCACAATGATAATGCACTTGAATCTGAAACGGTACACGTCCCTTGATATTCTCAATTTTCATACCTATAATAAGCATATTTCAGCCTGCATTGCAGCATGTATGTACACATCGCCATCTTACATTGATAAAAACACCTTTTCTTGTTTCCCTATCTCGTACTCCTTAGCAGTGTTATTAGAGACTATTTACAAGGAGAACATATCAGACTGTACAATTCTTTTTATTTATCTATACGGGGCACTATATTAAATTACTTGAATTTTTAATTAAACTCACTGGTTAATTGAAATTTTATTTGGATAGCGCAAAAGCCCATCTATCCTTTTCAGATACGTCGTAGTTGACGCACGTGCTCTGAAACTTGAACGGTTTCAGTTTGTGAAAGCACGTTTACTACATAAATTTTTTTGGTAAATTATAGTTTTAATATATAAAAATTGGTGCGTTAAATTCGCATCGTCCAACTTGTATACTGCTGTTTTTGATCGGAAAGTGGAAATTTTCCTATCACTATTACTTTCGCGACCACGAATTCTACGAAATCCTAGTTGAAATGGTCGTAAACTTTTGCGGTGCGAATGTAACGCACCGATTTATTTTATATGTAAAAAATATTAAACAGTATCGATATATTTAATTTCATTGACGTTTAACGTCAATTTCAATATGTATAACCATAACCTTCCTATGAACTTTATATTGTCAGTTTAAGTCAGCGATGGTCAATAACGCGATGCCCAGTCGACGACTGTCAACTCAGCGACGGTAAACTCGGCTACGGTCAACTCGGCGAAAATGAGCATAAATTTGCATATAAGTAGCAAAATATTGCATCTAGGTAGAAAAAAAATATTTCTGTAGTCCATTCAATTCTCCACATTTCACTTTTTGTGACATATTAATTCGTAAACTTTCGTATTAGTGACTATCACAAAACGATTAGAATTGAATATACCCGTGGTCACCATGGCGACTACCTAACAATGTAAATACTCAGAATTGACAAATATAACGTATGAAGCATATGAAGATTAGATTAGATTATACGAGATACGTAATGCACAGGGTGTTTAAAATATGCAGTATACTGGGTGTTTCAAATCATTTTCTTCTCCAAATCAAACTGTATATTGTCGGAAAGTGGTGCGCTGCGAATTTAACGCAATGTTATAGCAAAAAACCTGTTGCGTTCTTTTACTTTAAATGTTAATCATTTTCGCCAAGTTAACCGTAGCCGAGTTTACCGTCGCCTACTTGACCGTCGCCGACTTTACATCGTCGAGTATCATATAATTTACTGTTGCAATCTGTAATCATAATTTTTAATTAAAAAAGATGGACTATAATTATATTTTTCTTCTTACTTTTTTTTTGATTTTTGAACTTAATGATACTGCAGTGTTCCGCAAGTTTTTCTAAAAAGTAATAGTGTTCCCCGGCTTGGAGAAGGTTAAGAACCACTGATATATTGTGTTGGTATACGGTAAATTTTTTTATCGTGTGGCCATGGAGATTTACTTGTTAAAAATGTTAGGTCATGTTAATGTGTCTCCTGCGAAATAGTTTGCAAGGAAAAAAATCGTACTCTTAATTTGGACCATTTTTAACCCATTCTGATAACTTATTAAATACCTGCCATAAAAAAGCGAAAAATTTGAAATTTTATCGTAGGCAACCACACGGACATCAATATTTTAGTGATCTGAATAAACGATTCCACCTATGTATGCAATCTATTATTGCCTACCCTGTTATTTTTAAATTTTATCATTTAAAAAAAATTTCTGAAGCAATTGGACAATCGTCGGTATTAAAAATCATCAGAATGGGTTAAAATTGGTCCAAATTAAGAGTGTGATTTTTTTCTTTGCAAAATATTCCTCAGGAGACCCATTCACATGACCTAAAGTTTTTAACATGTAAATCTCCATGTCCACACGATTAATAAATTTACTGTAGACATAGACTATAGGTTGAGACCTTCAATTGTGATTTAAAAATATTATACGTGCTTTTATGTTATGGCAGAAACAGTAGATGCAGCCGTTTGTATTCATTTATAAAGGCAAAGTGCATATTCATTACGTATTCTCTGAGCTACGGAGCTCTTCATATATCACCATTTGTCGTTGAATGCAATTTGTACAATTGTTACATCAACGTGCATGAATAAAAAATAGGTTTACTTACGTGTTTAGTATTCAGTAGTGTTTAGTATTCACTGTTTTTCAGTTATAAAAACGCCAAGCCAGAACGGCAAGTGGATAAATACGTAATACTTTCTTTTACATGATTTATTTATTAACAATTTTCTACAATTATTGCATTTGAAATTATACTATTAGGTAGATAATGGGCAAATTAAAATATTGGCAATTTCAATTTTGTTATGGGTTTTCTGTTTTCACATCAGTTATACAGGATGTTTCCTCCTCTAAAAGTCTGAGAAAATCGCAGCTTGCTATCTTGTGCCGTCTCTCAGTAATGAATTTAAAAAAAATCTCTTGCGTGTGACATTTCTGAAATAAAAGTTAAGATGGCGACCTAACGGTTAGAGCAAAGGGTCGACTATGGGGTATCAAATGATTCCAAATTTTATGCAGGATTCAAAAATGGAGAGAAAGTTAGGGCGTGCTATTTAAAAAAAACAGAGTTTATGGCAGTAACGCTTTTATGGGAGACCCTGTATAGTGGAAACTATTTTTATGAGATGTAGCTCAAAAAATTAAGGGAACACGGTGTTTTCGTTTTTCGTCTATCTCTAACCGTTTAGACGTAATCGAACTATTTCAAGAGAATCGAACACCCTGTATATAATAGGAACAATCACAGAAATTTCTATTTCCAATAAATGTTTAACATTCAAATTTTCAAATCATAATGAAATCTTGAAAATAATGATTTCGTCAAACTTTTCAATTCCAATACTGTCAACAGAAGGAATAAATATTTATTATTTATTTAATAAACGTGACACTGACTGATAGATAAATCCTTTTGGGGAACATTTGGTATAACGTTCCGGTTCACGACACATTTGCAATTAATGTATCGTTATTGCCCAGACTGTACCCCCGCTCGCGCTACGTGACTGGACAAACATTGGCTTGCCACAAATTCCTATACTTATTCGTTACTCATATTTGCTTCTGTGAGCTGAGTTGTAGATATTCCAAGTTCCATGTAAATTGAAAATGTCAGAACTTTGTTGAAAACTTATTTTTTACTTTCCGGCCACATACCGAAGGTATGTAGGTATAGGAAAGTAATTATAGGAAAAAATTAAAGTCTTATTTTTCCTTGATTCGTGGAGATCCGTTGACCCCAGGTCGAAAATCGGCTTTTTGGGCTGATGTGTGTGTGTGTGTGTGTGTCTGTCTGTGTGTCTGTCTGTATGTGTACAAAATTGCGGGAAAACCAAGCATCGTATCGGACTGAAACTTGGTATCTGGGCAGCTATTCCTCCCGAATGAACCTGGAGTAAAAAGAAACA
>JARJEB010001671.1:0-29808 GCA_030264535.1 Liometoxenus newtonarum
ACGTACACCCCAAGTTGAAAGAACTGTAAAAATGCCAAAGCGACACTGCAGCGCCGACTAGTAGCAAAAATCATTTGGGCAAAGGGGCCGCGGGACGCGGTCGGTATTGAAACTTTTAGTTTACAGAATAATAGTCAGTCAACGTTGAAACAAACCATGTTTGAAGCTTAGTTGTATTTTCTCATTTAATTATTAGTAATATGAATTAACGTGTACACACACTATAATGAATATTTACTTATGGTTAGGTAAATGTGACAATAATGCAACCAAAACGGAATGCGTGAACATCATTAACAATATTTAATGTTTGTGAACTCGTGATGATTGTTCATTACTCTTCCGACCCGCGAAAACACAAATTATTAGGTCGGCTGAAAATGATGAAAAGAGGCCCTACCCATATACGCATAATAGGTTTGGACCATAGCAAAGGCAGCTCAATATTGTATGTGAGCATGAGATTAATCAATCATTATACACACTGTACAAAGTGTGCAAATTAATTCGGTATTTCGCATTGAGTGGCACGTCCGAAAGAGCAACGTTTACCGGAAGAGCTAGGCAAGTTTTGGTGGATGCTTTTGTGTTTCCGTGATCTGTCGACGCAACCCTTGAAAATATTCATTCTATGTTTATATATAAGTATACCAAGTTATATTTTGTTGTGT
This sequence comes from Liometoxenus newtonarum, assembly GCA_030264535.1. Taxonomy (NCBI): domain Eukaryota; kingdom Metazoa; phylum Arthropoda; class Insecta; order Coleoptera; family Staphylinidae; genus Liometoxenus; species Liometoxenus newtonarum. Next base: position 672 of record JARJEB010001671.1, read on the forward strand.
TGTGTTGAAGTTTGTTCAATGGTACGTGCATTGTATTTTGTTAATAACTGCTTGTAATTAATCTCGGAATATTTCAAGGAAATCAAAAATTTGTTAGGACTAGGCATGACGACACATATTTCAGGCCCAAATTATATAGACACTCGGGTATAGATTAATTATTAACCCTTCTTTGACATCATAGTTTCCTCACCTACAAACAACCGCTCGCGACTAAGATTTCTGCCTTCATCTTGAAATAGTAAACTAAGAATGGCGGTGTTGTGTAAATACATATTAATGAAAGTTGCGTTGTCGTTGTTATGTTACCATCGCATCCGTGGCGAGCCTCACCCCGTCGAGCGTAATTAATCACACATTAAGTGGAAAATAACCGACGCGGCACTATCTCGAGTTGTAGTCGAGTTGACTTTGGCGTCTGTGGAACTCTTAAAATATGCAAATTCTTCTTGTTCCGCAATGTAGTAACAAAATGTATGCTTAGGTTTTGCTCTATAGCATAATAATTAGAATACCAAAACTATTCCTCTTGTAATCCGCGCCGTCCGGATTTGTTACTATTTTCGGAATCGTGCGCCAAAAGAGAATGCTATGTCTGCATAATTGTATAAACAAGGGGTACAGAGCGAAGCCGAAACGGCAATGGAAATTTGCGTCAAATTTATGTCTAACGACATTCGCTTCTAAGGCATCTCTCGCTGGTAAACTTAAATTGTTGTCCGACAGCGAGTCAGTCCCGGCAAAAGTGTTGTTTGGCTGGCTCTGGCTGCATTTACCGAAATGGTTATTGCGGATATAGATGCGACGATCGTTAAAGGGTTTTCGCCCCGGTATAGCGTTGTTCTATTAAGGTAATCTTATTGAGATGGCCGCTTTGTGCTTTTGAAAACCGTTAAACATTAAAGTGGCTCCTGATTGCTCGCTCAACATTTTGTGATAACGGGTTGGATTTTAAATTTGGAAAATTGTCCTTTTTAATTATCCTTTACTGTTATTGCGTTTTATATACCTATACCTATGAATATAATACTTGCGCTTGAATTTAGCCACCCTTTGATGGTTCAAACATACAAATGTTGAAGTTGAACTTTGTTCGAGTAAGAGAGTTTGTTTCTCAATTCCCATGCTAAAGGAGATTGTTGGGAAGGAATTGAATCAATTCCATTCGTAATGTGACGAAATTCCTGGAATAGAGGTGCCGAGCAAATCGTACATGTTGCCACTGAATTTGAATTCAGGCTGTGAACGAGAAGCAGTACATTCAAGAACATGGAATAAGGAAGCCTGAACAAGGGTTGAACGAACGACGCACGAGCATGTTTGCGGAAATAGTGTCGAAGCGAAGTTCGGAAGATTGTGTTGGTGACTGGCTTTGATTGAATCCCATTTACCACTCGTAACTGAAATCTTTCGAAATTCCCTTACTTTAATTACTAATACCCAAGTGAATTGAATCGGTGCCGTTGGATTTGTCATGTCGCTAAAACTATAAAACAACGTAAAGAAAGCAAACCGTACAGAAGAAAGCAAACCAAACCGACAGCATTGACAGGTAAACATACAGACACACTAGTTTGAACAATATTCTTCCATTCTACTCACAAAATTCTTCTTTTTTTCGTACCATCCTCTTTGCAATGAACACCAAAAGTGTTCGAAGAACTCAAAGAGCTTCAAAACTGAACAACGGACAGGAGGTTCGCTTTGTTTGATAGGATATCAGGACGGGTATACTGAAACTCGCAGAGATCATGCAATAGAAGCATCACGGTTTCCGGATTATAGCATCAGGAATGGAATATAGCCACATTGTGGAAAACTAGGGAAAAGTGGATAATTTAATCGAACGCTTCCTCGAGTGAAAAACCAACAACTGACATGAACGAAGAATACATGCACGTCGAAAAACGCAGGGAACCGATACGATACGTCCGCAACACACAAAACCAAAGAAAAAAGTTTGGTTCTTCCATCTTGTGTGTACCGTCATAAATCATCAATTACTGCACAGTTCTAGCAATACTTGGGAGTCCAGAACGTCGTGTCCCACCCAATACCTTAACGTAGACAGAACGACGTGCTCCAATTAACAGAACAATAAAAGCAATTATTTTCTTAATTTATCATCCGAAGTGGATTATACGCCCGATATTGATTTTAATTGCAACATTTCTAAACTTAAGAGAAATGTCCAACCGTCCAACAAGAATGTCCTTCATGTCCTCTTAAGTAGGTACTCTCAATTGCGAGCTTTATATCGAAAATGGAAATATGAAATCGAAATTACGAACTGGAAAAGTTGAACTTTTGATACGCACTCGTCATTTGTCAAGAGGTTTAGGAATGGCTGAATGCGTTTAGAATTTAATTGAAGGACACTTTTTGAAATTCCAATATGTGTGTGGTACTCGAATAGGGGGATTTGTAATTAACTTTTCGATTTCGTTTGTGATGCTGTGCTTTGCAGTCTGAAACCAACAATTCGGTTGATCTTGGATCCTAATTAGTAAATTCCGGCGCATCTCTATTTGTTCAATGTTGCGTCAGACCTGAAACACAATCTGTTGTGTAATGGTACAAGATACAAGTAACAATAATCACTCTCGGATACCGCAAGTACAAGGCATTAGATTTAATGAATAAATTGCACGGACCGTTAATGCACACCTTGGTAGCATATAGCAGCTATTGCTTCATCAATAATAATGAACTCAATTCGTGATCGTGACATATATACAATACGATACCCGCTATGTACCTATATTCGTGTTAGTAGTGGTGGTAGTAGTAATGGGTTGGGGTAATTGAATTTGCCAGAATTAATGCATTCATTTGTTTTACGTTTATGCACTTTCTGCATACAAAATTGTCGTACTCACACTATATATGTATATGCATGTATAATGAATGCAGTGGAGCATACATTTCTATAACGAATAAATGTATTTATGTAATAACAAATATTTTTAGTATATGATGTTTGTTAGAAAAGCAGAAGTAAGGCCTTATGTGAGATATACCGCAAAATTTCTGCGGGAAGGCGCCAGATTAAAATTTAGTTTTTCCGCCGAAATTTTTCAACTTTTTGCGGTTGCCGCAAAGAAAAGTCGCTCGATTTTATCATAAAGGGAAACTGGGACTTCTGCCGCAAAATATTTTTGCGGCATATAATATTTTGAAAGATTTTAATATTCTACATATTGATGTGGTGTGGCGACCCCCATCTTAAAACACTATATGTACGCAGTGGTGCATACATTTCTATAACGAATAAATGCATTTATGCAATAACAAATATTTTTAGTACATAGATGATGATAAGGCCTCATGTGCGATATACTGCAAAATTTCTGCGTCAGATTAAAATAGGTACTATTTCCCGCCGAAATTTTTGCGATTGCCGCAAGAACAGTCGCTAGGAGTTATCACACATGGAAACTGGGTCTTCTGCCGCAAAATTTATTTGCGACATATCGCAGAATTTTTTTAAAATTTTGAAAATTTTTCACCATAATCGATTCTTCTGTTGTCCGCAATTTTTTCATACATCTACCCACGGATTTCAATTGTTTCACCATTTTTTTGTCCTCATTATACCTGAATAGCTGGGGATTTGTGAAATTATGAAGAGCCCACACTTAAATCATTCGACTTTTATATGATCGCAGATGCTGCGGGATTTCTTTCTTGCCTTGTGGTCTTTGGCTGATTGAACATAAAATAAAAAGCAATATAAACTCGGAAGCAATCGGTTTAGATTTGCATATTTTATTTAGCAATTTCGTCCAGTTCGAGATTTACGCCGTGTTAAGCGCGATTTAAGCACGTACCGGAGAGAAATAAATGATTTACGCTATGAAAATTGCCAATTTCAACAATGATGGTAATTATACAAAACACTAAAGCTCTCAATCCCTTGTAAAAATTTGTTTCAAACGCGGCAGCTGTTCCATTTTGCATCATGACTTTTTTTGCACTCGCAAGTAGAATAAGAAAACTATGTTAAAATCATGACGGAATTAAATTATTTTTATAATGCGCAGTGTTTTGCAAACATGTTTTGCCATAAAATAAATATTTGGTATCTCTATAAATTGGCGCAATCAGCTATAAATCATAAGCAAAAAAAAAGGAATCAAAAACATGCAAATCATTCAAATCCAACAAGCAACATCTGAGTTTTCATTGCTTCTGCACATTAAAACTTCATTTCCTTATTTCTTTTTCGAAAATTGAAAATTTGCTGCACATGCAAGTGAAAAATGGTGACTGCCTGTGCCGCGTATATAGATTTCGGTTAATTTAAAGAGTGACATTGACGATTTCGCATTGGAATTGGCAAAAAACATATTAGGAAAATGGAAAAATTACGATATAATGGTTTTTACTATTGTTTTTTGACTTGGAATGAGTTTTTCGTCGTTAATAATTTTCTTTGCGTAATTTCTTATTTTTCCGATTTTTTTTTGTACAACATTTGCATGAATCTAACAAAATTGAATTGTGTTTGTGTAAAATACAATGATAAGCGGTAAAATATTGTGTACTCGTTGCTTAATTGAAATGTCAATTTTAACGTCAAGGTTCGATTATAAATGCTGGTTTTGCTTTAACATCGAACGCTTAACACCTATATAACGTAACGGCATTTGAGTGGGTAGGTTTGTTTGTTATCCAGTAAGGTTCAGGGTAGTGCTGGATTAATTAGTGCCGGAATGGATGATAAGTGCACCATAGTGCACGTCAGCACCACGGTTACTATAACAAAGGTGTTAGTGGAGTTTAGTGTAACCAGTAACACTAGAGTAACCTGTTTCCACTTTGACGTTTGCAGATTTCCATTTTGAACGAAACCAATTAAAAATATCCACACTCTCGCAGAAATGAACAAAACATAACCTAGTACCACTGTAGACAACCGGTCGGACGTTCTTGCTTCGTCGACATTCGGTCGGCTTAATTAACGATCGTGTTGTCAGCGGTCGTCGCCGGAGTTCGCCTTGAGTGTGATCACTGATCGGCCTCTTGCTTGGTGTCCGTCCACCTGTACCTTTGTGGTCCGTCGCACAGCATGCGACTTCAAAGTCTCTAATACTGCTTATTCCTGTCAGATGTTACGATAAACGCTAACAATTGAAAATCATTGTTAGAACTTAAGCAATTACAAGAAACAATAGTTTTGTGAATGTTTCAACCAACATTTCGGTGTTACTGGTTACTTTGAATTTGAAACACTTTCTTTTGAAACACCATGTATATTGTTAGTACTTGGGAAAAACAGGGTAATACGTAATTACATTTTGGGTGGGAGAAGGGTGCATAATTAATTCCATAAATTCGTAATTCGTTCGGCGGACGTGCGCGAAGCACGGAAGTTTTAATAATTTTACATGAAGACTCTCAACCTGTTGACTCTTAGCAAGTTAGGCCAATAGATTTTGGCATCATCAAGATTGTTAGTTCGCTAGGTGGCAATTTTCAGTTAGCTAAAAGTATATGAAAAACTCTTCCTCATTCTCACATTGAGACGCATAATTAATAAACTATTAAGAAGTATACGAGCCGTTTTCGCCCATTGCGAGTTTACCATGCCACCACAGTTTGGCACCACTCCTAAGCTACAGTAAACGAGATACTTAGAATGTTTAATTGCGGGAGCGGTTAATTGAGGTTTTCGGAAGGCCCAGTGGTGGGTGCGTGCCACAAACTCATGTTATATAAACTCACCACCATCGTCGCGACGGGACAGACGAGTGGAGTTCTAAGTTTGTGCTTTAAACTATGATACAACTCATCTACCAGTTTCACTTTGCCCGACTGTATGTTCACAGTTTTCTATGACATACCGCGCACGCAGTGATACAGCAGAATCGTTCAGATGGTTGGTTAAAGACACGATGGCGAATACCGACGCCAGCTTGCGACGACGCTCATGCCTGAATACAAAACGAGCCATTACCCGGTGTAATGATATTCATTCTGATATATGCGTTTCGCCTCTTTGCTGCTTCGCAAAGGGCTCCTTAAATATTAAATGTAGGGAACTTAATGGATGCAAAAGACACAATAAACCGCCGTCGGATGTAGGAAAATCTTTGTTGGTCGGTTAAATGAGACGCATGATTAATATTTGAAATGTTAAACTGACCTTAAATTTGATAATAATTTCATACGATTTTCTGTTTTGCCATATGAGTGAGTGTATTTCGTATCTTTTTTATTTTTTTGAAGATTTTTTTTTTTTGATTTATTACGAAAGTATAATGGCAAGAAATTAAAGGAAGTACCCAAATTGCTTTATCAGGCACTCTGAAATTGGTAAAGTATCGTGAACTCACCTTAAATGAATCATTTATAACACTTACAGCAGTTTGATAGATAGCCATCGTGTTTTCTTTTTGTTATAACACAACGATACACACTTTCTGTTCAAAACCATCAGCGCCAGAAGCCCGCCACAAATGACATTTGATGATGATTGACGACTGTATTTTTTGTGCCGAGTTGTTACGTTTGTTGTCTTGTCGGTTGTCGTAGTATTAAGATTAAGAACAAGGGCGCCGACTACGGGGGGGCCGAGGGGCTCAGGCCCCCATGAGCGCCAATATAGCCGGGCCGGGCCCCCCTGAGAAATCTCCAATTCGTTAAGTGCGAAAAAACCATTTTGCAATTGCTCCCAAGGTAAATTTGAATGTTAACCGTGATTGATGGGCCCAAATGTATAATAGGTACCAAATGTTCAAGATACATGTTAAACAAATGTCTTAACTTCTGTTTTGTTTTTTAAATTCGTATTAATATTTTTCTTATTCTGGCCCCGGCCCCCCTGAGAAAATCATAAAGACGGCGCCTATGATTAAGAATATAATCTATTCCTTGTTCATAAATAGTTATGTCAATTCCTAAAAGAGCGCGCACACGACGTACACAAAGAATGGAACATTCCTATTGGCCTGTTAGTTTATTCCGCGCTATTTTAAGGAGTTCATGGAATGCAGTACAGGGCCAAATATATGGATAATACTCAATTACAAACAAACAATTTTTAATTTGGGATATTTTTGACACGCAAGTATATAACTACGAGATGAGTGAAAGGGAACTGCGGGTTCTGGGGCCTCCGCCTCTGCTACTCGTGGCGCTCCCAAGAGTAGTTTTGGAACTAGAGTTTCATCGCCCTCTGGTGGAAAATAGTGAAATATTCAAAACTAATTTCTAGCTATCCTAATGCTATTCGAAAGTAGGTAACTGTAAATTAAAAAAAGCAGGAAACTGTGAAATGCTGCTATTCAAAAATATTAACATGCGACACTGAAGAGAAGAGGTCGCCACTTTTACAGTTTACTACTTTTGTTTTGAATTTACAGTTTCCTACTTTTGAATAGCATTTGGATATCTAGCTATTAGTTTTGAAAATTTTGAAAAAACAATGGAATCAATAATTATCATTAAAAGAATTGAAGGAATCAATGAAGTTAGTAAGTAAGTTTATTATTTGTTTCAGGTCGCTTGGGTCAGAGCCGAAGATCAAACGATACTTAGTCTTCATACGAAAGTTGTGACTCACAATTCCCGCATAACCGTCACACACGATAATCTGCAGACTTGGCACTTGCGAATCAGGCAATTGAAAGAATCGGATCGTGGCTGTTACATGTGCCAAGTCAACACCAATGTCATGAAAATGCAGCAGGGATGTTTGGACGTTCACGGTAAGTTGTTCAATCAAATTTATACTATTTTTTAACTTTCGAACTATTATTAGGTCTTCTAAAATCATTTTAAGATTGATTCCCTTAGCTAAGATAACTTAATTTAATAAACCAAGAAATTCTTCATCAGTAACGATGAGTTGGTATTCTTTGTAACACAAGTCATATCTTCAGGCGCTACAAGAACCAAATTGCAATTTTGGTTCTTGTAGTCCTTGAAGAGGAAGTTTAGTGATCGTTAATCGCTTAATATATACGAATACGTCATTTGCATATCATCCACATGAAGTTTTCTAACGCAATGGTAAGAAATAAATTCTTAGGATGGCGCTTAAACTTTGTAGATTTCTTTCATAAATTGCAACTCGAAAACATAATAATTACAGAAAACTACATAAGTTAATAAACAGAATATTGATGATAAATTTATATTTTGCACTTACCTTATGTAGATTACTGTAATAATTGGTAACAAAAAGATCCAGAAATCTGCATGATTTTAGCGCCATGCTAACTCTCGGTAACGTATATACCGAAATTTATGTAGACGGCACTTACATAATGTAGATTACTGTAATAATTGGTTAACAAAAATAATTACAGAAATCTACATAATTTTTTCTTCGGCTACACACGTTTCTTAAGTACGTAAATTAGAGCTGCGAAGTATAGATGGCGCTTGCATTATGTAAATATTGTAGATTACTATATCTAATAATTGCTTGCAAAAAATTACAAATTAGGATTTTTTAATTTGTAGTAAAATTCCTCATCTACAATAACATGGCAAGTACAGTTTTCAAAACACCAAGTATACACAAACATGTGAACAAATAAGAATATTCTTATCGATTTCATATTGCATTATATCGGAATCAACTTGACTGAACTAAATAACTATAACTTCAGTTGAAAAGGGGATCGGAGTCGCGCATCAAATATTAATAAATTCCGAGTTCCTTATGTTATGTACATATACAAATGCGATTTTTCAATTACACTCTAAGAATCGATAAAGAACAAAACTAGTTATGAAAACCAAAACCCTTTTTAGTGCTTTTATTCTGGAATTATTCAAGCTATAGTTTTGTTATAAGAAATATTCCAGATAATCTAAATAATTCTAGAGTAACAAGAATAAAACAACCAGAGAATAAGAAATGCCAAAACGGCCAGAACTAAATGAATATCTGTCCAAGTTATGTTATTACACCAAAATAAATTCCTTATTTATTTACTTTCCTGATTTTTCAATTATAATAATTCCTCTGGTTCTATACTTTTCCTTATTTACATTTTCAACTTGAATTATGTCACATGTCTTCCCATTAGACTTGTTGTTTCATTCTAAGAATGGAATCGTAACAAATCATCAACTGCATAATTAATCAAAAATGTTTTAAAAAAATCGATTATCATTATGACTTCTTAATAATTAATTATTTTTCGTGTTTCCTGGCTTTGTATTATTATGGAATGTTATATGAAAGGAAAGAAAGAAACTTTTCTGAATGAAGTATAATTTCAAAGTTTCCTGTGCCTGTGGATGCACCGAATCAGAAAAACGTTACGTTTTTCCAAGGAAAACTTTCCCAACAATGGAAAAAAAAAGCTATCATCGGCAAAAGATCTGATTGGAACTTATAAATATACCAAGCATCTACTTGTAGAGAGAATAAAAAAGTTGTTATTGTGTAGTGAGTATTGTTATTAGCTGTTGTTGTTGAAATAGTTCTGTCAGTTAAATAATTAAATTCCGATTCTTTGACAACGATCGGAAACTAATTACCTACTTTCAGGCACGTTATATGCACTAATGTATCGATATTTCTCTATGACTATAAGGGTTTAGGGAAAGGGGGAAAGGGAAAGTAAACTCCAATGGCATTCGAATTCGAGTAAATCCAGGGGCGCCCCCGAGAAAACAAGACAATTCTGCGATTCTCACATAATAATGTTGACCTCGGGTGCGGCCCTGGAATGACTCGAATGGCAATCGAGTTTAGTTTCCCTGTCCGTTAACCCCTTATGAGTATAATCACGAGTAAGTATATCCGCATTAGGTTAGGTTGATATAAATTGTATAGATGCACATTTGGGGCACATTGCAAGCCCGCATGCATGTGCAACGGGAAATGAACGATGAGGATGAACCAAACGGGAACAGAAACAGATAGGCCAATTGCAAATAAGCAAACAATTTCATTTTCGCGTTTCATATATCTATAGGTGCAGAGAGGAAAAACAACCGACTCAGTGCGGCAAGTGCCTTTTTTGGAATTGTTATTACGCGGATGTGGGATATGTAATTGATTGAGCCGTCGAATGTGTCTGCACACATGAGTTTTCCTATAACATTTATAATGTGGGAGACTGTTCACAATGCATTCGGATAAAACAAAATTTCAACTAGGAAAGTTATCTATATGTAAACTTATTCGGTCCCGATTGGTTTGAAATGTTTGCAAACCCATAATTTTATCAAAACAATAGGTCACTTTTAAAATAAAATGTTTGTTTTCTTTCAACTAGGTATAGTCATTTACCTTATTGCATTTTCTAATTTCTCTGTGACAAGAATATTTAACATACTAGACGGACAAGAGACTCGAACCCGCAACGTTCAGCCTGCTGCGGGTTCGAGTCCCGTCGGAGGAGTTAACTTTTCCAATGAAGAAATGCTAGAATAAGTAGGTATTGTCAACAATATTTGTGATCCCTTTTCTCGAAACACCCGGTATGTGCTGAGTTCATACAAATAAATTAGTGTCACATATTCAAAGCAAGTGTTTTATCAGTCCTCATTGAAGTAAACAATAATTAACGCTGATGTCAAACGTTAATTATATAACATTAACATTTCAACGATTCGTTCAAAACACAAAGAAATTCTCTCTAGTTGACAAGAAATGTAACTTGAACGCGTAATCTAAACGTCATTCCTTCAATCATTTTCCTTTTTGTCCTTTAGTAGTTCGCTTGAAGTCTATTGTGTCTCGCGCGATGAATACACTTTGTTTGCCATTAAACCGTGCAAAGACAGGAATTTAATAGCATTTCACATTTCGAATGATGATTAATTAATTAATTAATTAAACCCGATTCTCAACATCGATTATATTACGATTCGTCGGGATTCAATTGGCCCATAAAGTTTAAATCATGAATTTTTACTTTTCGACCCTACCGAAAGTTTTGTAAGGAAAGTAATGGTCGAGGTAATAGTTTCGGCAAATTCTGACTGGAAGAGGTTTTGACATATCGTCGCGAATCCAGGTCCGAATTTGATATCTGTGCAACTGTTCCTCTAACTTCAACATGACGTAAAACTGAACAAAAGCGGGCCGGTCGGCAAGGAAGGGAGCTGTTAGCTGTCAAAATAATAAGAGATTTTGACATATTGTCGCAAATCCAGGTCCGAATTTGATATATGTACAACTGTTCTTCTGACTTCAACATGAAGTAAAACTGAACAAAAGCGGGCTGGTCGGTAAGGAAGGGAGCTGTTAGCTGTCAAAATGTTAATTTGCTTATAACTGCCTTAATAAACTTAAAAAACTATCTATACAATCTTAAAAAGTGTTTTGAATTTCCAACAAGATTTGTCAATCACATTTCTTCTTGGTCTTGGTTTCATTGAACTTCATGTGACGGTTATTTGTTATAAATATTGAAATTGACGTTAAATGTCATCGAAATTAATAAACCGGTACGGATTCGACTCGCATTCAACTTTCGTGTATGCGGTCACACGACGCTTTCATAGTAAAACTAATAAAAACTCGGCTAAAGTCAAGGAAATGGGTTTATGGCCAGTCTTAAAATGTCATGCATCAATAGATAGATCTTGACGAACTGAATCTAAAACAATAAACAAATTCAGGTGTTCTTCAAAATTGACAAAATTATTACCTCACAAAGTTTGACTCGTTCAATGGTTCTGGTGCAGTTAGGTTAGGGCTATACTTTGTACTGGGTACCCAGTACCCAGTACACAAGGTTAGTCTCTATTGGGGTTAACGAGAGATTGTTGTAAACACACAAAACGTACTTGGTTTTAGCGTACTTGGTTTGGTTCGCAGCCACATTTCAGTTTAACGACTGTCAAAAGTTAAAAGTATAAAGCATGCACATTGAACAGCATGCATGCATTTTTAACCATAATTTTTACATAAAATACAAGACAACATCAATACAAGACAAGTCAATCTTTGCAAGACTATAATTCTCATAATTTTGAAGAACACCAAAATTTGTTCATTGTTTTGGGTTTAAATAGTCAAGATCAAGATCTATCTATTGATGCATGACATTTTCAGAGTGGGCATAAACACATTTCCTTGACTTATTCCAAAAACTCTACGAAATACAATAATTAATTCATCAGTAACAAGTATATGTATAGTCGCAAGTTTCGTTTAGCTTTAGAATGAATTATCATCGGCAGGACTTTTCACTGTTAACGTTCGGAGTCCTGCGGACCTGCGAACCGCTCGAACTCAAATCAACCCCGCAAGCAAACAGTTACAAATTTTCGAACTATACAACTAGAGTTCGAGATAAAATAATTGTATATAAGCAAAACGCGCAAAATGTTTATTTGTGTTTGCATGTTTATAGGGCAAACGAGTCGTCTGTGGTTATTTCAACTTGCTTTAGTATGTTTTGATATCGAAGCGGAAGTATGAGGAGAACATAGAGTACCTATTTCTATATCTCGTATCGTGTATCTCAGCACCGAAAATGTTCCGGATGCAACGCCGATTTAAACTCTGCCCAATAATAATAATAATAAGCGATTAGCTTTGTTGGCGTTATAACAAGGCAGGTTTTGCAAAGTTACCTTTATCACTTGTCGAATATGTGCGGGCACGAATGTTATTATTGATTGCGTCCGGAATTTCCGCACGGCACTTGTAGATATTTGCGACCCGAACAGGGACATTGGAGTTCCGACGATGAGGCAAAGAAGGGTTGCTTAGGTCTATACAAAAGGGGCCTCGCTTTTGGATGCCAAAGGTTGTCAAAGTTAGGAAGGTTACGGGAGGATGTAAAGGTTAGGGTTAGTCTTCAGCAAAGGCAAATCTTGTTTGTCTAAATCGAATTTAAAGTTACTATAAACAGGGGTAGGACCTTAAAATATGTTTATTCCAACATTTCAAGTCCAAGTCATTGGCGATTCACTTATATTAAGAATAAATTTATAGGTATAACAAAATGGGTTGAGCGCGAGTTTTAAGTTTATTGATGATTCAATGATGATGGTAAAATGGTAATTATTGCTATGTTAAGCTTACAAAAACACTTCGTGGATATTAAATTAGATAAAAGGTGGATAAAATTATAATGTCCCTTTACTCCCTATTGCAATACGATTATAAGGGTGACTTCACTTGAACCGGGCTGAACGGATGGCCCAGAAACAACAGTAATTGCAATTTATCGATTCATTTCGTCCCTAATAACCCCATTTTGTGCTACTCATTGAACATTTACAGCTTGGTATCTTGCGATCTTGCCTTTCCTTTTCATTGCTCAGGTTTTATTTTATTAAAATTTTAATAATTGATATCTCATTAAAGATTAAAACATGAATAATCCGGTAAACCAAATTCCAGTATTTTGCACATATTATATATTATCCAAAAGGCAAATTGAAATACAATATTAAAACATTGTATGCTTCACATTATTATGTCACGCAAAAGAAAATATCATAAAATTGAAACGCAAACCCTACCCAAGTGTTTTCAGTTCAATTTCTCTTGAGTCCAGTCTCCAGTTTACTTATTACTTGTCGCATAAGCTTTATTATAGTTTGGCGTATCTGAACTGTATGTGGAGTCGTCTTTATATCCAATTTTAATTTCCCGACAGGACAGAGAGTTTTGAAACCGTGCACGATCTTTCAGTTTCAGATTCACGTTTTTCCTTATTCCAGTCGACGGATTGCGGAAGCGACCGTATAATAACGGATACATTAGTTTTACTCGGCGACAATTTCTTTCTTACCGATTTTTCGTTTTTAACACAAATATAGACGTGACGCATAGCAAACAAAATAAACGAAGTGTTATTTGCTTTTTTTAGTTTTTCCACTACGACCGGCCAAGCTGACGTCTCACATTTCTATAATTTCGCATCCAAACACTTGCTCATTCATTTTTTACTTTGCTTTAGCACCGTTGCTTGTTCGCCGTCCATTCGCGTCGCAATAATGAAAATTATAAAAAATAAAAAGGAGCAATTTTCTATTCGACGTTTGGATAATTTAATTAAGAGACTCATTGCTCACTGTGTGCGCTCACGAAACGAGAACAACGTTTTCCACTCTTCTGATGTATTCATTTCTGTTCTTGACGAATGAGAGAATTGAGCTAATTATAAAACACGAATTATAATATTCCCAGGGGCCATTTCACATTTGAAATATACGGTTTTTACCTAAATATAAAAAGGTATATGTAATATAAAGGGAACATTTTAGAGGCAAAAGAAATAAACGTCGTCTATATTTGGTTGAGAATTATGAAAAAAGAATCTCAAACTTCTAATTATAAAGGTAAAAAGCCGATGTTTTTTCGTATTTCTGTTTTGTTCTAAATCTTTTTCATTTTATCTTTTTTTTCTTCACTCGAACCAAGAGAAACGTGTATAAATGTAAAATAAGATTACCTATTGAACTAAATCCGAGAGGGGGAAGTAGAATATGTGGATTATAGAATATGTGGATTATGTGGATTATAGGTGGAAATCCACATATAGTCCACTTCCCCCTCTCCTCTCAACCAGGCGAAAGGCCCTGAAAGCTCGATTTTACTCCCCACATTTTCGACCAAAACTTTGACATCCATGCATTTCTTCAGATGTACGGAATTTTGATCATACACCCAAATTCACAAATACATACGGTCATCACTAGAGAAACATATTTTTCGAGTTGATAAGTAAAGAGATCTGGCTTTCAAGGCCATTCGCCTGGCCTAGAGAAGAGGGGATATTATATGTGGGTTTCCACATATAATCCACATAATCCACATATTCCACTTCCTTCACTCCTCTCAGCCAGGCGAATGGCCTTGGAAGCCCGATTAAAATTACATGCGAAAATGCGGCCGTTCTCTCTTTACTTAACTATACTTTTTCCGACTCGTGGGACTTAGATGCCTGAAAACATTACTTTCCTTTTATATGTTTGGTATATTGTCGAAAGGAAAAAAGTGAATTTATGTATGAATAATGTAACGTAACTGTTTCTAAGAGGATTTTTTGGGAACTGGTAGTTTTTGAAATGTACGAGGCGTCGTCGAATTTCCACGCACCTGGGTCGTGATTAATAGAAGGAAAAGGCGAAATAGTTATGTTGAAATTCAGTATACGGCACGGCATCGTAACATTACATATCTAACATCCAAATTCCCAAAGAGAGAATATTACGATGTCGTTTTGAAAAATCGACTCGGCGCTTATTGATGACGCCGAACGTCACCAGAGATGACAATTTATGTGTATTCGCATCCGGTCTTTCCGCGAATTCCGGATGAGTCCCGTTCGGATCCCTAATGCTAGGGGTGTCTCGTTGAAATATGAAGGAGTTGGGCTTGGGATGTCAACCGTAAGCGTAAGCGTCATAAACGGTAAGTCTATATGACTGACGACACGACACAGGACGATTTCCTTGTCTCCAGTGCACTTGGAACTTGGAAAAATTCAATCCATTATGAGTATTTATAAAATGCCGTACTGTATTGTCCTTATAGTTAAAGGACATCCGTCAATCAAGGATTTCGATGTGAAAAGGCGTAGGACATGCGTGAAAAATGCATAGAACAGAGTATATGATGTCGTTTCGTACATAAACAAAGACTTAAGGGAGTTAATCATAAAAATTGCTACTTTACTTAGTGGAATTGAAAAAGGTTTCCTTTTCCAGAAGTTCCATTGTAAGTAAAATAGTAATATTGCACACATCAACATAACTTTGCCCGTTGTGCTTTTACTGTTTGTTACACATACGTTGCTCATTTATTAAAGTAACAACTACCTGGAGTTCGGGGTTCAAGCAGAGATGAGTGAATTTGGTTGTGGAAAAAAAGCAAATGTTCCCGATGGAAAGTAAAGTACACACGGCATGCGACACACATAACTCTGTGAGAAGAGAACACGCGCTTGAGTTATTGAAATCCGCGCGAATACATTGTTCGAATACATTATAGTTGAGCATCAAAGCGTTTTGGCATTACAACACTTTGATGTTTAAGCGCTTATAGGACTGATTCGAAAAAATTGGCTGGTGAAAACCTGGGGGCTCCAGTATTTCGTATGTTCGTCCGCTTTTGTGTTGCTGGATTTTCCTTTCGTTTTTCATCCCACTTTCCTGTTTGCGTCCGATGTTACCATGCGTTCCGGATTTTATTCAACGACACACGTTTGTGCCTTACCCGCTAGGAGATGAAACAAAACAAAAAGAGCATGAAATACTAGAGCGCAACACACGATATGCATTCGCTGTCCCAAAAAAATGAGGAAAAGCGTCCTCTAATTGCAACCGGTTTTTCTTCCTCGTTGATTTTATACAAGTTGCGATGAATTCTGTTTTAAAACCGTTTTGTACTCGTTGTATTCGTTTCGGTTCCTTGGCGCGGGCCCGTCGGCGCTTTTAATTAATCAAATGACAGTCGTCGTAATGGAAAAAGATTTTTTGTACCAAATTCGTTGTGTGTATCTGTTTCTCCCTATTTTCTTTCGCAGGTCGCGTGATCCATTCTATCCGTACGTTGTCAGTTAGTATACCATCAGTTTTTCCGCTTTATTTTTCGGGCGCACCGCCAAAGCGACAGTGCTGAAATGAAATAAGAGCAACCTTCTTCCCAGGCCATTGGTAAACGTGTTTGCACTTTTTCCAAAAGAGGCAATTAAAACTTTTCCCAACAAGTTCCTTTTTTTCCGGATTTCGTGTATTTTTGTGTTGATTACGTTCGTCACACGATAGAGATGGAATTCAAAACGACGACGCACTGAAAACCTCTCGACGACGAATTAGGTGAACACAGTACACTAACCGATTCGCACTTTTTGTTGTTGTCCTGGAAAATTCTAACTTCCGTTTCTCCAATTTCGATACCAATTTATACGGCTCGTAAACCTGATACTTTACTTCTACTTCTTTTGTTGAATTTATTGTTTAATTATTTTGCTTTTATGCTGTCAAGTTAAAAGCCATCGATTTGATAATAATAACGTAAAATTTGAAAAAGGTTCGCTTCGATCATACTCGTTATAACATCAAGGAAATTTCGTTAGAACGAAAAATATTTAACATAAAAGCATAAAAATTAAGTTATCTAGACTGCAATTATACCCGAGAGAACCAATTTGCGGCAAACATTTAGCGTTTTAATTGTGAACGGCAAAACGTGTATAACGTCGGCTTGGATTAAGCTTTTTTTTGTTGTTGGTGATGGTTCTCATTGCGAATCGCATACACCCTCGAGGCCATCCGTACGTCCGTTCAGTACATTCCGTTTGGTCCATTCGGAGTCGGAACTTTTTTTTAGCCGTTTCGCGACCCACTGTCAGATAACAGTTAATTACGCTTGCTCGGTTATTCATAACCGCTGCAATATTACGTGGAAATTATATGGTGCTTTACAAAAAAAAAACAACGACGCCATCATTGTGAAATTATCAACTTGGAGAGATTTTCTATTGCTCTATTTCTAATGCAGCCTAAACTTTTCCATAATCCTTAGAACGAAGAAATAATACAAAGCAAGGTAGAAACAAGTTAGCACATTAAATGACTTTTAAATGTACTGCGCAATAGAGCATGAGCTTGACATAAATGTTTGTAAACCTTTTAAATACCTATAGGAAAAGCTTTTTAAATCATTTAAAATTTAATTTCAAATATCATCTTAAAGGAGAACATTCTACGTTTACGCATTACGCAAATGAAAATGAAACAACATTATAAGTAAGTAGTTGTATAATATTTAATTCGCGGAAACATTCTGTCTGAAGTCTGAAAGGACTTTCTTGCCAATGGTTTGGAAATTGAAGTGGAAAAGGGTTTTATATATATTATTGCCTTTTGTAAAGTGTATACAAGTGTACGGGAATTTCGCAACGATGATGCTGAGATGTTCTGGAAACTTTGCAACAATGATAGTACCACCTTCACGCACATTTTGGTGCGTGACGAAACATTCAACTTGAAGTTGGTAATGGTTTCTGAAGAATGAGGACGAGGACGAGCAGAGATGGTTGTTTAGCGAAATGATTACATGTTCGTCTAGGTTCTTACGTGTTATGAAATTGAATAGCAGAAATGAGAGGAGAAGAAGAAGAGGAAGAAACCAGTAAATGAAGAAAGCTAAGAGAATATATTCTCGCTCTGAAAACACAACAGGAGAGTACAAGTTTATGGGGAAATAGCAACATTATCGTTGCGAATTTACTGGTTCGCGCAAAAATTCGGTTATTTTATATTAAAATTCCACACTATGGTCATGAAAAGATAAGAAAATTAAGTCGGCTTGTACTTTCGCGTTTCATTACGCTAATGCAACTTCGCTAGTTATATTGGTTTGAACGTATCGATCAGGAGATGAGGAGAAGTGCATCTATCTCAACTCAATAATCGTCTTTTAAGGGGTGTAAAGTTGAACGTTACATTTATATTCCCTGCTGGGATATCGTGCATTTGACCCCTCTTCATAGAAATTGTGTCACAGATTTTTATAGTCAATAGTGCATTTTGATTATGTATAGTTCAGGACAAGTTTGCGTCTCGGTCCAGTTATACCTGAATCGTGACGTTTATCTTAAATTACGGCTTGATTGATAGGCAGATTTAAACAGGCATAAAAACGCGGTGTGGCTGTTGGCCCGTACTTTATTATAAAGATATATACTGCGGATAATTAGTACAAGTCGTTAATCGTTTTGTATTTTGTGGAAGTCCGTGTCTCTGCCACGTTAAACATAGAGTGGCGCCCATTTACATACCTTCTGACAACGCCGTCTCCGCTGCAGCAAACCGGCAAACCAACATCAACCTAGCAGGGCCTTTTGAAAAAGTAGAAACATTACAAAAATCTTTGTCAAATGTATCAGTATGATTGTACATACAATCTGGAAGGTACGATTCACATATGGTCCTTCGAACCGGATCATATGTGTATTTACAGAGTTAAGCACTTTTGCTGCTGTTCACACGGTTTCTCTTTTACGATAAATAATTGACGAAATTATAATATTTAAATTACCACCCTCAATTAAATGTTAACTCAGTTGTTTGAAACATAATGAAATTCCGTGCATCGGCTGCAGATACAATTTAAAGGAATGAGAGGATTGCTCGCATATATACGATGAAGACGGTTGGTTTACAGTGCCATCGAAAGTCAGCCAGCCGGCGTTAGCAAGAGCAAGGTGGCGAGCGGCGTAATATTACTGAATAATTAAAAATTCTTAATGAACGTCGGGGGAGTTTTGGTTCTTGAATAATGAAACCAATGTAATAAAACGAGAGAGTGATATGGCGTAACGAGCAATACGCTGCCGACATTCTGGATAGTATAATACACGTTATATAAAGCGAATTGGAATGGGCAAATGGAGTAGACGTTGAAGCAATGGGAATGGGTGAGGTGTAGAGGTGAAGTAGCGAAATGCTCGCGGATGTTTTCATTAAGTGGTGTTTAAGGGTTATGAGAATGGTGGTGTAGTGTGGGTAGTATGAAATCGTGAAGACGCCACTCATATTTGTACATACCCGGCTTGTATGACTCTTGTATAAGAAGCTACCGAGAGTTGAGGGGGTTTTTGTTGTTGGTTAAAAGACGCATCATAGAACCCACCCATTTACCCTTTTCGTTTCAAGAGATTGCCTATGCCTCGCTTTCCTAGCTAACAAACGAACGAATGAATAGAACAATGCCCCTTTTCCTTTTATGGATTTAAATATTAAAATCGTTTCGACAGAGTCAGGCAAGCCGGATGGCGAATTTTGCGGGTTTCCATCGTTGGGTGCGTTCGATGCGGTGGCACTTTGCCTCGCTTTGAAGTGGATATGATGACTGCGACTTCGTCGGCAGAGTTCTGATGCCGGCAAACGCGTTTAATTATGAAACCATGAAAATCGTTACAGTTTTCACTCAAATATTCGTGAGGGTGAACTTTAGCTTGAGGCATACAAACGCATTACTTTCGTCTAATAATAAATGAACCGCATATATGACGGCATATATGAACCATTTGACAGTATTCCAGTTAGTGCTAGGGTTTGTTTGAATATGCTGAATGTAATTAGACACTTTCATTGTTTAATTATATAGGTACCTACCATATATGTTACTTTTCTTTGAATATATGTAAACTTAAATTAGAGAAAAGAACTGAGGAACATGCAAATTCAATTCTTTTCTTTCGTAATATTATTAAAATGGAGCCGCGGGGGAATCGTCAATGAAAGGGACTTGGATCTCTGGACTTCACTTCCCCATTTGCATATTCTTTTTGCTTTTGAGAGTTTTTTTTTTGTTCCCACGTCTTCTACTGAAAGGACACAAACTTTAATCCAATTATCTCTGACAACTTTCATTTGATTCTTTTAACTTTATTCGCTTTTCCTGCGGATGCTTGTTTGCTTTCAAGTTGATTTTCCCAGAACCTCGGAAGTGAATTATTACAAAAAGCAATTGAAGAAAGTCAATAATTTCGGCAAATATATGATGTATCTCTTGATTTATAGGTTTTGTTTCATAATTTGAGGAAATTGTAATAATGAAGTTCACAGCTTACTGCCTTGCAGTTCTATTTGTTCAACACCAAGTTGTGTTTACTTAACTTAATCAAAGCCGACAGACACCTGTTAGTTATAGTTATAACTGATCTTTTGATCTGCCAATCTTAAATAAATCAAAGATTCTTTCAAGTTTTCAAATTCAATAAGAAATTTCAATTAAGTATATTGAATTTCTGTATTCATCAAATTTTCTTTTAATTTTCATAATTAATGAAGTAAATTATTCATGCGAAAGTATGCATTGTGCATCGGGAAGCACCTGTTGTTCCCCCGACATCAATTGCATTGTTATATATTGCAAAACATTCCAAGGAACAAGATTTGTAGTCTTCGTAGATTTCACTCTGTGATGATAAATCAGAATAATGTAAAAGATAAATTTTCTACTATACGTAAAGTGTGTTCGTTTTCCAGTCGCGTAGGCAAAGAACACATAAACGAACATTGCAAAGTCAAAACGAGCGAGTGAATAAAGAGCGAAAAAGGCTTTTCATAACTTAAACAAATTCTCGTCGACTTTGTGTCCTCGTTTTATAGACAGGTAAAGCGGAAATAATTTTTAATCCAAACTCGTAATAATGCGAAACTTCTAACACAATTGTAAAAGCTCTATATTCGCATTGCTCTATACGTGCTGTGGATGTATCGGTTATGTGAGTCTCGAGTGTTGCTGATGCGAATACGCGAAACTTTTCAACGAAGATTTACAAGTTCATTAAGTCAGCCGTCACTCCATTTCCCAAATAATTTCTTGTTTGTTCCGACTCCCTTACGGTGCACGTTTTAATGTGCTTTTCGCGTTGTTCTATAGTTACAACCGTGCGTTTGGCATTAGGCATAATGGGGACAAACCTCGTTTCGATTTTATGTTTTTGAACATATTCGAATATGATGTCAAGATTAAGAAACGGAAATACTTCGATTAGTGTATATCACAAACTTTTTACTTTCCGAGCATATATTGTTGGGACAAAAGGAAAGTATTGAATTTATGAGAAATT
This sequence comes from Liometoxenus newtonarum, assembly GCA_030264535.1. Lineage (NCBI taxonomy): Eukaryota > Metazoa > Arthropoda > Insecta > Coleoptera > Staphylinidae > Liometoxenus > Liometoxenus newtonarum. The sequence continues at coordinate 22,196 of JARJEB010001671.1, forward strand.
TTATAGGTTAAGAATTTTACACTATTGTATATATAATTCTTGAACAGTAGTTAAGCTACTACCTCAAAGAGGGCGCACCTATAGAATAGAATATTTTTATTGGTCTATTCATATAAATGTTCCGCGCTTTGTCAAGGAGTAGATTTTATGATTTTGTCTCGCATATTATTCTAGCTACTATATTTTATTAAAATTTTAAAAGGAAACTGTTTTATCTGCAAACGGTTTTCCGTCTTTGAGACTTGTTCATAGTCATAGACCAACACGGGAAGCCGAGCGTTGTTGGTTTTAATCAAAACGTTCGACTCGATTCCGGCCTCCGTTTAGCCATTCACTACCACCAGGACAAGACCTACATTAAACCTCTGTTGGATAATGGCATTCGGCATTCCGGAAACGGAATCTACTCGAAGTCTGACGACTCTGGAAGCCTGGACGGAAAATGGTGAGACAAAAAAGGACATTTACAAATTACACGTGCATCACGTACGAACTAATTTTGCGACTCTTTGTGAACGCTTGTGCCATTGTTAATAATTGCGCATGACGGACACAGTTTTTTTTTGTTGGCTTGCTGTACAACTCGTAAACTAACCGACGATCGCAGCAGGAAAAAATAAACAGAGAACAAGTGGATGGACACGAAAGGTAACAAATAAAACGTCCAATGTTATTTACACAAGGAAAAAATATCTAACAGGGCATGAGGAAAGTGACGGCCATTTGTCATCGTGATGAACTACTTTTAAACACACGAACGTCGTTCTACGTGAATAATAACAAGAAAAAAACGATGAATAAAATGACCACAATGATATTAAATAAACATATATGACTACTAGACAGGTAATCGTAATAAAATAATCCTGGAAAATATCGTCAAATGGTCTAATTTTACATATTTTAAATGGAAACTTCCTTTTTGCCACTTAAGTTTCCATTCAAAATATGTAAAATCGTTTGACATGCAACCGCAATATTTGTTCACAACGAGTATTGTGCACTTACCATAAAGTGTTAGAGTTGTAGTGTATAAATGGAAAATTGCCAATTATGAATGCGCGCTTAATTGGATTTTCCAATTACCATTCGCTGAGTTTTGGTAATTGTGGAGAAAACTCGTCGATTGCATTATTACCATTCCGTAAAACGTAGAAAAAGTCGGTAGTGCTTGTATAAATTTCTCTAATAAATAAATGTTATTGATTAATTGTATTTAAGTACCTAATACGTGAAGCAAGTTCATAATTGCAAAGCAGCGTTTTCCATGCTGGTAAATTACGATCGTGCGTTTCCTTAGTTTGATGATTATAAATACAAAGACTATAATTTTCGAAAATTACTATAAGCTTAAAGTTCTTAATTTTTAATTGAGGTATAGGTAAGTATAAACGAGAGGAGAGGCAATAAGGAAAGTGGTATATGTTGATAATATTAGTATAATTTTGGAAGGAGAAAGTTAGAAAGGATAATTTTTAATGTTTGGTTTGGTAAATAGTATTATAATTGGGAAACATATATAATCCTATCTGGCAACCAAGGACTCACAGATATTGTTGCCGGAAGTGCTCGAAATATTTTATAATTCAAAAACTTTGATTTAAAATCATAAAGTTATATTTTTGTTTTACCGACCTCGTATCCATGTGTTTATGCATCAGTATGCAGCTCTAATAATAATTAAACGCACATTAAAATCTTTAATACGTGCTCTCTGCATTAATAAAAAACCCAATCCAAACATAAAAAAAACGAAAGTTAAGCGTAAAGACTGGAGCTAGAGTAATGAAGGCAGATACCTACTCTTTTAAGCCCAATGCCTGTGTGCCTCACCAACCAACAAAGTCGTAACTCGAAAAATATACGGAAAAGTCACAAATTACGGAATATGAGTGGGAAATTAAATATTCATAGATACCGACGTTAGAGTCGCGCTACTAAGCGACGAATACAACCTATAGGTATGTGGGTAGGTATAGCTGTTCACCTATGAGCCGCCTCCTCGTGTTATATGATAAAAATGTTCAGCTGCCCGTGATAGAAGCACATATTTCATGCGATAAAAAAACGCACCAGAAAGATATTTCAAGATTTCCAACTTCCAACGGGTACGTTTCCATGTACGCGTGAGCACCACATTTATACATTTCTAGTACCTCTATACCTGTCCTACGCTTATATTCTAGTGCTAGTCAAATATGTATGTGCACGAGTGGCGCACATTTCCATACATTCATACGTGTCCACGAAGCGCATAGTGGAATTATACGTTTTACTACAGTAAATCATCGAGGATTAGGGCACGCGCCTATTCCGCCAGCCGCACACCGTAAGCTTCCACACCGTTTCCGTGCGTCCAACACTCGGCTTCGACCTTAGTTTTCCCATAGTCGTCGAAATTTCTCCGCGATGACATTTTTCCTTTTTCTTTTTGCTGCTACTCATCATAGTAATAAGTATAGATCGATTCTGATCTGGGAAGAATACCAAATGCACTATTTTCATGTTAGGGAGGATTTCTACCGCATAGTCATAAAAACTTACAACTTTGATCATTATTTCGAAGGACCATAATTTGAAAACTGAGAAATAATTCCACATTATAATTGACAAACCTGTTCTTTCAATAAGTTGACGTATTGGTGATTATAACTTATTCAGTTAAAAATGTCCAATTATTTTTCCAACATTTTTTAATGATGCTGAGAGATTCTTGAAAGGATCATGCGGAGACAATACAAAACTTTTGCTATTATATTTTTTTTTAGTAATTTACTAATAATCGATGAAACCCTCCACATCAGATTTAATTAAATCCCAAAAGAATAATGATATCGCGATATTTTCAAAAAGGGCTGAAAAGTTAACGCACGTTTCCAGTTTCCATTTAGTAATTTCCATTCGAACGACGTTTCCATTGCTCTTCTACCTAGTTTAGTGGCTTCCGTTATTGATACTGTTACGTTCGTAATGTAGATTTGGCAAATATTTTCATTGGCCGGGTAATTATGTTTGGTTTCTTTCGTTATCTATATCCATAATACGAAATTAGCTTAAACGCCTTCGAGATATACGCACATGCGACCGACAGTCGAATTAGCATAATTGATGCTTCGTTTTTGCTATTATCATATAAATCGAAACGCGATATCGTCGAAGACCTGGAAGCGTATAACCGAAGTATGTATGGTGTTGTGCGTTCCGGAATTTTTTTTCTTCAACTTTCTTCTAACATTTACGACCTCATCTTAAGTACTTGCATACGACGATGGCATAGTCATAGTGGAATGTCTAGTCTAGAGAGGAAGTATATCGAATTGATCTTTCTCCTGTTCCTGTTCGTACTCAACCCAATGTGCAGTGTATGTTTGCAGTTTGGTGCAATGTCGTTTGAAGATATATCGATCTTCGTTACTGTTACCAATATACTCGAGGTGTTCATATATATTATATATACGTACGGATAGAAATGTTGCATAATAGTGTTTAGAAGGAGGTCCTAACTCCTAGTTGCATAGTTATGTATAGTTGTATGTTTATGTGAGATGTGCTAAGTCTATTTTATCAGAATTCAACCGCCTGACTTGACACGTATAGTATACGTTCGTATACGTTGTTCCTGAGTGCATTATCGTGTAGTCATGCAGGTTTAAAATACACTATCTGTGTATCGAAATCGCCCTGCTTACGACGTACGAAAATCCGATCTCGATGTTATATGTATATATAAAACGAACACGAAACGTTATCGCTTAACCGGTTACAACGTTTTCACGTTCTCGACTTATATACAATTCCTTCCTTTTTTCTTGAAACGCTTCTTTACTTTTACATCTAAAGATATATCCAAAGATTTACCAATTCAAACGTTCACCGTGTGCAATTTTGCATTGCCAAACTCCAAACTACTCCAATACTGACAATAAAAGTAAAGGAGTTGAAAAATCAATGCAACTTGAATGCACAAGTTTTAATATTATAGCCAGGACTTTTTTTGTAAGGAAAGAAGAGATTTGGGGGGACGCGTGTTTAGAGTTGGCTATGCTGCGAAAGTACAATCCACGCAGCAATTGTGAGAATATGAATTCGGGCGAATTTTGAACATATGTATATAAATCAAATAAGTGTTGAAATAAATTATGGTACTCGTCACAAATATCTCGTGGTTATATTATGCAGTGCTCGCTTCTGTGATTGGTTCTCGCAAAAATGTCAGTCTCACCTAGCCATGGCGAGAGGAGCCGAGCACGAGAATGTATTGCAGCTCTCGCCTTGTATCGCCTAGCCTCGTGCTACATGCCCTGGCCGTACAGGCAGCCCTTGCTTTCTCTCGCCGTGCCTCGTAGGCCTCTACTTGCCTCATCCACATTCGGTTCCAGGCCAGTTTTCTGCACGAGTCAAAGGGCACGGGAGGCAAGAGCGAGAGATTTGGCCTAGGCACCTCTGCAAATGTATCGGCCGAGGACCCTCAGTGAGAGGAGTCAAGCACAAGAAAGTACTGTAACTCCCGGCTTGCATCGCCTAGCCTTCTCGTGTCGCCTCTGGTTGCCTCGTTCCACATGCCCTCGCCAAGAGTGTATGGCAGCCCTTGGTTTCTCTCTCCGCGTCTCGTAGGCCTTGCCCCGCCTCATCCACGCTAGGTTTCCAAACAGTTTTTTACACTAGTCAAATGGCACGAGGGGCGAGAGCTAGTGACTCGGCCGAGACATGCTAAGAGTGTACTTTGACCACTTGGGTCTCGTCTCTGCAAATGTCTCGTCCGAGGAGCCTCGAGCACGAGAAAGTACTGCAGCTCTCGCCTTGCATCGCCTAGCCCCCTCGTGCCACAAGTCGTCGCCAAGATGTACGGCCGAACCTCGTAGGCCTGGCCTCGCCTCATCCACGCTCGGTTCCGGATCGGTTTTTTTTGCACGAGTCAAAGGGCACGAGAGGCGGGAGCGAGTGCCTCAGCCGAGACTAGCTGAGAGTGTACTTTGAACACTTGGGCCCGAAGAGCCTGATATTTTCCGGGGTTCATGTTTGATATAAAATTTGCTAAAGTAATGGACAACTTGTTATGAAATAAAATTAATGTAGAACTCAGAATTAAATTTTAGTTTTGCCTAATTGGAATTAACGAATTTCGAACAAAGTAATTTTGTCCTGTTTTGTAGCACGTCATATGTTTTAGGATTTATTTTAGGAACGACCGGAACTTTTTCATTGTGTCCAGCAAGGAGAGGTACAACGATGAAGGGCAAAGGCTTCGCCAGTTTTATTACTTTTAGCTCCCGGGTATAGGTACTACACTATTTGCCATGTCTCCAACATTAATGAGCGTATACAGAGGCGTTGTGTAATTAAGCACGAACGATGAGACCTCCTCGTGGTGCTTCTCACCGGAGGTTAATCGAAAAGTACGTTGCTCTACCACCACCACTGTCAGATTAAAAGTTTAGAGGTGTTTGTTCTACGCTGTATTGTAACGTGTCATTTGTATACTTCACTCATTCTCATTGTTCGTAATTTGTACTTTCGCCGGACAACTGCACAATCCAACGAACAAATTCCAAAATTATAGTTTAATGTACAAAATAGTCTTACTTTGTTAGTGAGTGTTTGACAAAAACCGTATTGCTTTTTTAAATCTTTAAAATGAAATACAGTTTTATTATAATATTGTTATGGGGTTGATTGAAGACCAACAGTTTTTGTTATTTATTACTACACAATGTTTTCGTGGTTTAACTTATCACAACTAACTTACACTAATTCACTCGTATAAAACATGTATAAACGCTTAACACTGTCTGCGTAGAACGTGTCCTTCTGACTACAAATTACAAGATACTCAGATACTCTTGAGCTCTTGAACTTGACTGAATAATTTGAAGCTTAACCTCACTTTCTTAATTGACTGACGCAAGATTTTAACGCGTCCCATTGTTATTGGACGTCCGCCTGCGCGTGGAACTTTATACTGCTCCTTACGGACAGAGGGCGCATAGTGTCCAATTATTATTAAATTGTCTACTTTTGTTTAAATTATTAAAATTCCTGTGTTTTAGTAATCCAAACATATAGTGGTTTGTTGAATGATAATGATTAAATAGGGAGTAGGAATATTATACGTGCAAGACAATGGAATATATTATACGACCCGAGGAAAGACATTGTTTTCATCACATAACTAGATCTGAGAGAAAGAGACCTAAAATAGTAAAAATCGTATTTGCGTTGATATTATTTTACGTCGTCGTAAAAGTACGCGTTTATTGCATTGGATGGAATGCATGAACGTCAGAAATATGCCCACATAACATGTATTACTTTATTACTTATTATACTTATACCAAATGACACATAGAATGAAACAATAACTAGTATTTATTAAACTTTCATTTTAAAAGCGACCGAGGCAAAGACCTTAAGCATTCGACAAAGAATATAAAAACATATTATCAAATAAACATTTTGTGGTAATTATTTGTGCACGATGTGTTATTAGTTGTTTTAACGAGCTATGACTAAGACAATTGTTGTACACATTGTATTAAGTTGTAAAATATATAATGAAAGTGCACATTTCAGTGTGTATAATATAATATTGTACAAGCTGGCAGTCCTGGCTGCTGGTGCCCGATGCGTCGAGTCCTATTCTTCCCGGTATATTCTTTCCAGTGCCGGATTTCCGCACATGCTGTGGCCTCCAAACTTCAATAGACACCAAATGTCAGATATTTTTATGTTCTTTTTTTCCATTTGACTCTAAGGATTTAAAATTCAATGGGGCAAAAGATCCCCGAAAAGGTTGACCGCATGGGGCTCCATAAAAGCAAAATCCGCCTCTGATGCTATGTTATTCGCCTCCTTCGCCTTCGCCTTTTCGAACTGACTGCTGCAATATAAAGTAGAAGTATAAGGCAGGTAGTCGTGTTGTACACGAAACGAATAAAATATACGTCCTACCTACCCGTTCCAGCTGTAATTCCCTCATCGTTGCTACCTTGTTACTCTTACGTTCCTTTGTCAAAGTGAATAAAATTATAATGAAAGTATACGTATTCCTGAGTGTACTTTCCACATATATTTAAGGTCCATTTACGTTCATGCATCTCTTCTCTCTGTACCAACAATGCAACTAGATACGAGTTTGTTGTACCATATTACAACAATTGAAACGAATCATGACCCAACCTAACCTAACTTAACCAAACTCAACAGCTGATTCTAAGTTCTAAGCGGGCAAGGAGCAACGAAATGTAGAAATGAATTTATGTGGGCAGGTGCCGTGCGTACAGAACAGGCTAACATAACAAGGAACAAGGAACGATGACTTGAAGTTGCAACCATGCTGTGTGAAATATTTTGATTGGTTTCCTAAAACTGGGACTACTTTGTTCGCAACACCAGATTAACGCATAGAGCGTAAATTTCATTTTCTTAAAATTTCCTTTCACACCCGTGCGGGCACATATCATAGACTAGAACTCTGGGTATTTTTGTCGTAAGTCGAATTTAGTTCATACTCAACCTACTGTGAGCGCTACGAACGCTAAAAGCGCGGAATTTTCCAGTTATTTTTCATCCCACATTAGGAACGCAGCAAACGAACATTTTGCAAATAAACAGAA
>JARJEB010001675.1:0-16454 GCA_030264535.1 Liometoxenus newtonarum
CACTTTATGCTCCTAGGAGTATAAGTTATTATGAGTATCGGAGGCACCATAAAGCTACACTTATACAGCATGCAACAGTCAATGTAATGTGTCACTTATACGACGTTCGGAGATAAAAGTTACTTACTTACCTGGCAAGAAGAGTACGTTGAGTGAAATAATAAGGATGGTAATTTAAAAATGCATTGTCATTACTTAAAATTTCAATTTCCACCTTTCGATTGACAATGATTTGTTTGTAATGGTCGATTATGACTTTCGCCACCAAAGCAGCATATCGCACATCGCCACGCCAATCTTCATCTAATGACCAATTTGTCAAGATATCAGCTTCACTGTAATCAATGCAAACAATCAGTGAAACAATATGGCGGGAATGCTAACACATACAGTCATTGTCGGAATTCTTCGGGTTCTTTCGTAATCTTAGATCATATAGATAAGTTGGATCGGTCACTTCAAATTCGTTAAATCTTGTGATCTTCGAAAATGCGCGATCAATGTTATGAAATTGACAGAATTTCTCGGGTTCCCTCGGGTTCCTTCGAGATTTAGATCATATAGATAAGCTGGATCGGTCACTTCAAATTCGTTAAATCTTGTTGAACTTTAATACGCGATCAATGTTATTTAATTGCAGTGATTTCTGAAAATCCATAACTCACGGTAGTGACTTATGAAAATCCATAACTCACGGTAGTGAGTTATAGGTACCATTAATCACTGAAAAATGCTAATAATGACCATATAACTAAATAGGTGTAGAAAAACGGTATTAAATTGCAATCTTTGTTTGATTTCGACTTACTCGTTTGCAATTGGTAATCCCCTCACAAACGGATACCGATCATAGAGGTCATCCAACAATTGCAAATCTTCGATGAGAACTTGCCCAGCACTGCCGCCTCCCTTTTTGTGAAACGAAACATACTGCAAATGACACTTTTCGTCTTCTACCGATGACGATACGTTGCACATATCCAACAACCCCCAGCATAACGGGTGGCGATCTCGTTGCTTGAATAAACCGGCTGGCCCTCCAAGTTTCAACTCGTTCTTTTTTTCTATTTCAATTTTATTTTTATTGTCGACCTCGTTGCTGTTTAAGACATCGTCTTGCATTTGATTCGTACTTGCATCGCTTCCATGGTTGTTGTTCACGATGGATGTGTTTCTGATGTTGACGCTTACAAAGTGCAGTGCGTTCGTGCATGCTTTAAAATATATCAAGTACTCTGAAATTTAACAAGTAACGAAGTAACCATGGCAACCAAGAATTAATAAATCGATAAATCCAAGGAATTATAAGGAATGATTGAACAATGTAACAAACAAGGAAACAAGAAGAAGAAACAAGTTCGTGAAAAAAATAAATATGCATTACTATGACAACTAGTAAATAAAACAAGATGATGTTTACCGTTTAAAGTGAAATTCAAAAAGTTGTATTGTTTCAAGTCGGGTTCATTCATCAATTCGAAACGCCATTTTGTGACTTCCTCGTAACCATAGCGATCTGCAATTATATTCTTATCAATTAAAGATTTGATTTTGTTTGCTATTTTTATATAAAAACCAAGGCTTGGATCCGGTAAATAATAAAGGTAAAAAAAAAATTAGTTTGAATGCAAACGATTTTTAATAATTCTTACCCGGTAAAAGAGTTACCGGTAATTTTTTACTGGTAAAAGGGTTACCGTTAATTTTTTACCGGTAAAAGGGTTACCGGTCATTTTTAACCGGTAAAAAGGTTACCGGTAATTTTTTACCGATAAAAGGGTTGCCGGTAATTTTTTTACCGATAAAAGAGTTACCGGTAATTTTTTACCGGTAAAAGGGTTACCGGTAATTTTTTTATCGATAAAAGGGTTACCGGTAATTTTTTACCGGTAAAAGGGTTACCGGTAATTTTTTGCCGATAAAAGGATTTTTTACCGGTAAAAGGGTGACCGGTCATTTTTTACCGGTAAAAGGGTTACCGGTCATTTTTTAACGGTAAAAGGGTTACCGGTCATTTTTTACCGATAAAAGGGTTGCCGGTAATTTTTTTACCGATAAAAGAGTTACCGGTAATTTTTTACCGGTAAAAGGGTTACCGGTAATTTTTTATCGATAAAAGGGTTACCGGTAATTTTTTACCGGTAATTTTTTGCCGATAAAAGGGTTACCGGTAATTTTTTACCGATAAATGGGTTACCGGTAATTTTTTACCGGTAAAAGTGTTACCGGTAATTTTTTACCGGTAAAAGGGTTACCGGTAATAACCGGCATTAATTAAACAATACCGTTATTTGTAGCGGAAACGCTATTATTTTTTCGTTTATTTTTTCGTTAGTACCGGAATCGATATTGATTTCGGTTCCAATCCCTAATAAAAACAACAAATCACCAATGTAATGAGTCGCTATGGCAACGACTAAATCATGCCAATAACCGTAAATATTTCTTTTGACTTCGTCTGGTTTTATATTCAAAGGTAAGCCCATTAATTCAAAACCAGGCCTTAGCGAATTTTCTTGCATAAAGTCCAGTAACTGGTCCAAATGTTTAAAATCATATTTTTTGTCATCGTAACTACAAACAAGCAAAATTGGTTATTTGAAAAAATTATATTTTCATAAGCAAAATTAGTAAATTAAATTTTATAAATAAATAATTTTAAAAGAACACGTTCTCAACCGTGACAATGTTTCACATTGCCGTGACCAGGATTCGAACCTGGGTTACTACGGCCACAACGTAGGGTCCTAACCACTAGACGATCACGGCCACTGAGAACACGTCTTGATTGTTGTTACGCAAGGTATGAAAGTTACAATTCCAAAATGAATAAAGTCAATAAAATATGTGTTAATATAGGCAACTCACATTACTCTATTTTTAACAAATATCAAAGGCTGCTTTGCTTTATTGTAAAACAAAACAATAAATAACTATGAAATAAACAAATTAATTATTTCATTTTCAAAGTGGGGTTATAAAGTTTATTTTAATTAAAAACATTAATAACTGCAAAGCTCGTACCACATTAGTAAAATATCATACCTGATTAAATAAAGCAGCCAATGGATTCGTACTTGTCTTATTCCTTTGTAAGGTAATCCACCAATAAAAAGCAAATTGAATTTCTCATCTGCAGATAATAGAAATTTGGAACCTGGCGGTCTACAAATAACAATATTGTAATAAAAAGGTAAGGTAAAGTTGCGTTCATTATTAAAAAGGAACGTACGATAGTCCAGTGCTTTTCCAAAAATGTTTAAACTCTATATTTATTGATTTATTTACATTCATTTCATCTGGAGCACTTTTCAACTTCCAATCGAACACATCTTCTTGCAGTGATGCACTGATTATGTAATATTCACAAAAACATCTTGGAAATATCATCAAAATTAAATGTAGCCCATAAAATGGCAATGCATTTGCAAATTTCATCGTAAAATCGCCAGTAAAAACATCGAAAACACTATTAAACAATTTATTTTTAATTTTTATTCTGAAAAGATTGGACATTGGACACTGGTTCATTTAGCTTCGTATTGTGCTTTCCTTTTATTCGCTTCAACTCCTATTGTGCAGTCTTCTCTCTTCTTAAAATGAATAAGTTTAACAATACGTAAGTTTTAACAATAATCAGACATTCGAGTTACAAAACATTAATAACTATAACAAACTTGATTGTTGCCACAAATAACAATGATGAATATGAATCGAGAAAATGTGATAACACATATATTTGTTTTGAGTTCGGGCAATAATTCATAAATAAATAAAAATAATACATAAACACACACTGGCTAGAGCTACGATATGAAATTCAAAGAAGTATTACAAGTAATTAACAAAATATTAAAATACACGTTTCAACGACTTAAACCTATTAAGTACACTTATCTTTCTGCCTTCTTTACGTTAGTATCTTCGATTTATTCGATTATTCAGGACAAACATTGTCGTTTTTCTGATGTTACTTGAAAAAAATGGATTCAATATTGAAATTATTAAAAGTCAAACCAGAAAGAAATTTGAATAAAACTTCAATAAAAAGCAAATGCTAATGATTATTTCGTTTCAAATCAACATTAATCTTTTGCAAAACACTATCCAAAGCTTTGGCAAACGCGTAAAATTTCTTCTCACTATCGACTTTGAACGTAGCCGAATAGCAAACTTTATAAACATCGCCCATCTTCGTCGCCTCTTTATTAATCGCTGGCTTCTGCTGGCATAACTTCGTCAAACCTTTCAATACGTGCTGTAAACGCTGTTTTACTAATATTAACAAAGCACTACACGACTTGAAGTTGTCCAAGTTCTTCGTCTTCGCATCGAAATGACGAACATCGTCAACAGGGACATCCACCTTTTCCATTGCGATTTGATGGATCATCTCACCGATTTCCACAATGATGTCCAAACATAGTTGTAGGTGTTTGTATTTTGTTTGTACATTTGATGCAGCTGCAAGTGACCAAAAACAAAAGTAAGTGTTGGAAGTAAAGTAAACAATTCAACTCACAATCCGCTAAATATTCGGTCAAAGCAAAGCGTTGCATTTGTGATGTGAGGTAATTAACCGGATCCATTGATAGAAAAAACATTTTCGCCGCTTTCTCGTAGTTGAGCTTCGATAGTTGTATAATATTGCGACGGTTGGCTTCATTGAACTTGGGCATCGACCAAATATGTTTGTGATAAAGCGACCCCAGCCGGTAGTAGATTGTCGCCGCTCTGTATTGATAGAGGGGATATTTGGGATTGTTTTCGTCGAAATCACAAGATTTCAGAGCACGTTGAAACACTTCAATCACTTCTTTTTCGGCTTCATATATATTCTAAATGAAATAAAAGCATAAGAAATTAGTAATTACAAGGAAAAACTATCTAAATAATGTCAGTGATTGTAAGCCGGCTTGCACCGGTGCAAATATACACGGTTTACACCAATCAGATCCCCACCATAACCTTAAAATAATTAGCACCCGGTGCATTGCTTCCGATATGTCACTGTAAAGTACTCAGAGTAGTTCCGATCTGATCAAAGTACTTCCGAACTACTCAGATTAGTTAAGAGTGACGTATCGAACGCATAAAATGGATGCAAACGATTACATCGGGTGCAATCATTTGATTCGGTGTGCATAAACGTTTGCACCTGGTGCAAATGTCATCACTGAAGTAAAAATACCTTCGAAAATGAAGGAAATACTTACATTTACGTAAGGATTTTCATGCAAAATCGTGCCCATAGTAAACAACGCAGTGGACAATTCCCACTTGACAGCATCCCAAATATTGGGACAGTGCTTTCGGTCTCCGATCACCTGCAAAGCTTTATTGTAATTCGCAAACGACTTATTGTAATGAAACTTTTCTTTCGTAGTCAATTCCCCTCGTTCGTTTGGCGTGCTGGCATGTGCAAGCAACCGATGCAGATGACCAATATTCGTGTAAACAAGTGCAATGTTTGCTTCGTCTTTGATCCGTTCAAATATATCAACGGATTGCTTCAGGTACGGTTCGGAATTTTTACAAAAATCAACAATCATGTCTTCCTTGGTCGCCATCTTAGCTTTGTTCAAGTAAAACGAGCCAACTTCGTTGAGACTGTTTGCCAATCGTCGCAACAAACAATCAGAATTGGACAGTTTCAACGCTTCTTGATAGCACTCGACAGCTTTGAGCAGTATCTGATCAATTGTTCGTATATCGTAGATGAGAACACATCTCGTACGTGATTCACCTAGCTGTATATTGAATAATTGTTCGTCTTTTTCGATCTGTTCCAGCATTCGGAGGTCCTCATCCGTATGCGTGTGGAATTGGTTGCGATACTCTTCCCCATTGGACCACGTCTGCGCTATCATAACGCAGCAATCACCAGCACGACCCAAAATGCAACTTTCTTTCAGCGTACAGACGGAGTACTTCAATTTAATCATAACTTGGAGGGTACGTACTAGCAGACCGAGGTAACGCAAACTCGTCCCGTAGTTTTTGCCGCCGTAATGATCTTCGGATAAAATCGCGTAGACAAGCACAGCCTTTTCATATAAAAGCGTCTTGAGGTGTTCCTTCCATGAGATTTTAGCAGTCGGCGAGCCTTGCCATGTTGGCAAAGGCTGCGCTTCCGTTTTGTTCTTCAAAAGCAACGCGTTTTTCGCTGACGGATCTGGTTTCGCGACGTTTTCAATCTTTTTCTTGCCTTTCCTACGTTTGCTCTTCGTTATTTCATCGTCTTTGGCGATAGGAAACGACAACTTTTCATAGGGCATCGGAATTGCTTCGCCTTGCCTGGCCATTGGAATGTTCTCCTCTTCATGTTGCTTCATTTCTCTTTCGTAGTCGATTTTAAAGTATTGTAAGCAGTTAATTCCGGCTCGGATGTGATACAAGGCTTGAAGGGCTCGTTCCTCGACGCTGCCAGCGATCGGAGGCGGCGGTTTGTAATGGAAATCTTCAAATTTATCGTTCGAATCGGCACTTAGCGACAACGTTTTTACATCATCCGTTTTTTCATCGTTTTCATTGAAACAATCATGATCCGGACCATGATAATTCCAAAAGTCATCAAGATTTGGTTCGTCTTCTTCGGAGCTTTCTAATTTCGGATGCTCCGGATTCGTATCCGCTGGAACATACAAATCGCTCAACATATAATGCGAAGAAGTCACAATCTCCGGATACTTTTCTTCACTGAGGAGTTTCAAACAGTTTTTTAGCAACATGCGGATCGTCCCGGGTTGTCGGACCTCCCGGGAGTGCTTCATGTTGCGAGCAACGCGATACAGCAACATGGCAACGGGTATCGTGAACGGATTCTGTTCGGAATCATCAATATCGTTCGAACACAACGACGTCAAATCATACAACTTGACGACATCCTCGTCCTTACCTTTAAACAACCAATACGTATGTCCAGCCTTGGTAGCGTTAGACTTGAGAAAGGAAAGTATACTTTGTGCAACATCCCGAATCAATTTCGGGGAAAACTTGCAATCTTTCAAGCTGGGCAAGTCCTCCGTCTTAATCAATTCGTATTTCTGAACGATGCCGTCCAAGTGATAGCACATAACGACTTCCGGAACATTGGACATCAAGTTGTCCAGCCAATAATCGATGCCAGTGAGGACGTTGATGGGTTTTTTCATGTCACGCAAACGGAGAGAGATACAAGGATGCGTTCCACCGCCAAATATCGGCATGTCTGTGCCGAGCAGCATTTCGATGTCTTCGAACGTCCACACAACGTTTCGATTGTATTTGTGGTCGAAGGAAGTTGGATCTGGGATTTCTTCGTCGGGTGGTGGTTCGGGTAAGGAAGGGCCTTGCACTTGTGAAGAATGGGCCGAACATTCTTCGATTTCGGCTTCGCCTTGCACCAAACTGTGGTACAAAAACTTGGATACCAAGTGCTTTTGTTTCAAAGCCTTCTGCCGCTTGTTTTTGATGTACAGCAAACGTTCCTCGTCTAGGATGTCGCTCTCCACGTTCTCGAAGAAGAACTTTCGTAACCATTCCCATTCGGATTCGGCTGTACGTAGGAGATGCTTGTAAATATCGAAATCGTCTAAAAGCAATGTGTTTTCGACGCGATGGACCATCATACTGATATGGCCTTTATTGTACGGGATTTTTAAGAGATTTTTGATGTTTTCCGCATCGGAAACCACGTCGACTTCGCCTACGCAGTCGGGGAACATGTGCGCCATGCGAAAACTAAAATTTACAGTTTCATTGACAACAATCAAGAAGAAAAATGCTGATTTACCTGGTAAAACCTTTGTGTGAATATAAAACATGTTGCAAACCATAACTTTCCGTAGAATTTGTCAACCAATTTGAAGGCGGAAGGTTTAAATCGGTGTTGCATTGTAACTGAAGAAAGTTGGCTGGTTTCGGGACAGAATACTTAACAACTGCTGTTGATTTAACTTCTTCGGTACTGCAACAACTCTGATCTTGAGGTTCAAGCTCAGTTTCTTCATATTCTTCGCGATATTCGCTTTCCATATCAATATTCTTAAATATTCAACTCACTATTACGTTTTTTGGAAATGATGCTTGTTTATTTATACACCTGATAAAGTTTTGCCGAGTTCATAAACCTTGAAATTTATAGAATGTTCATATTCATTCCAGATAATTCCCCCCCCAAGAAAAAAATTTCAATTTAACAGCAGTCTTGATATGTTTCACTCAAAATCAACTCTAACTAGTTACGTAATTACCTTTACAAGTTGTTGATTATTAGTTATATTTTCATTTTATTAAAATATTATTCGGATTGTAAAAGACACGAGAACGTCGCCGCGAAGGATTGGATAAAATCGGTTAGAATTTTGACATCAGACATCAGACTTATAGCGTTTTCCATTTATTACACTGGTCTACACAAGTGTGCACTGGCTTGATTCATTTATAAATCAGTGTAGGCAGTGTATCCGCCACAGACCCGCTCCTCGTTTTTCATTTAACACTGGGTGTACACTCAGTGCAGGTCTAGTGAAATAAGTAGAAAACGCTATTAGAAATCACAGATCATCCTTTTGACATTGACAACCAAATTAAGATCTTTCAACAGATTTATAGCGTTTGCCATTTATTACTCTGGTGTACACAAGTGTGCACTTTTCTTTCACTGGCTTGATTTATTTATAAATCAGTGTAGACAGTGTACCCGCACTGACCCATCCGTCGTTTTTCATTTAACACTGGGAGTACACTCAGCGTACACGCAGGTCCAGTCTAACACTAGTGTAATAAATGGAAAACGCTACTATAAATCACAGATCAAATTATTTTCTTTTCGTTTGTATTATCGAATTATTTATTGTTGTATTGAATTAAAACATAAAAAAACTTTTTATAAACAAAAAATTTTATCTAACTATTCCTGTATTTATGATTAAAAAAGCATAGAATCGTCGTAAATTGTAAAAATGTTTGTACATTTTCAGATTGCTTTTTCCTACGCCGAGCTTGTCGAGCGCAACCGATTCGATGCGCACGAAACCGAAGGAACTCAAACGTCAATAACATTTTCGGAGGCATATTTTCTTAATTTCCACCAAAAGAAACGAAAATAATGCCACTTAATGAATTATAACTTGACGGTGCGTATGTTTACTTTTACATTTATTATTCTATAATGTCTATTGTTCATTTTAGATAAGAAAATCGATTTTTTCGATTTACATAACCTCATAATACTTTCCATTATTTGTAAATAAAATCAAATACAAAAAAGTTGGAAAATGTGGGACTCTGCAATGTTTTTGAGTAGTTTAACGCCCAAGTTTTACGTAGCGTTAACGGGCACATCTTCCTTAATCTCCGGTTTAATATTGATATTCGAATGGTGGTACTTTCGCAAATATGGCACTTCATTCATCGAACAAGTATCCTTAAACCATATAAGTCCGTGGATAAGCGGCATGGACACCACTGAACAACAAACAAACGGCGTTAACAGTACAAACGGGCAGATAAACAACGTCCCCGAATGTAAAGTATGGCGAAACCCACTGAATTTATACCGAGGCGCTGAGTATCAACGATTTTATTGGGCTACAAACAAAGAACCACTAACATATTACGATATGAATCTCTCAGCGCAAGATCACCAAACGTTTTTCACATGTGAAGCTGATGCGGGCAAAGCAGAGTACGAGATAATGCAGACGGCATGGCGAGAACGTAATCCGGTTGTTCGAATCAAAGCTGCACATTCCGCAATTGAAAACAACATCGACTGCGCACCGGCTTATATTCTGCTCGCTGAAGAGGAAGCGACGACTATAACGGAAGCGGACAAGATACTAAAGATGGCATTGAAAGTCGCCGAAGCGAATTATCGCAGA
Organism: Liometoxenus newtonarum; assembly: GCA_030264535.1. Taxonomy (NCBI): domain Eukaryota; kingdom Metazoa; phylum Arthropoda; class Insecta; order Coleoptera; family Staphylinidae; genus Liometoxenus; species Liometoxenus newtonarum. Next base: position 9,867 of record JARJEB010001675.1, read on the forward strand.
TCGCAGCATACGCAGCACCAAGGCCCTCTTATGGAAGGCCTCCATCGGCGAGACGCAAACGTTTTGATTTACATCAAGCGTCGCCTTGCAATGTGCGCCCGGAAACTTGGCAAACTAAAAGAAGCCGTTAAGATCTTCCGTGATCTAACAAAAGAAGTACCTCCGATCATGAACGTGCTGAATATTCACGAAAATCTCATCGAGTGTCTGCTCGAAATGCAAGCGTATGCCGACGTGCAAGCGGTGCTCGCCAAGTATGACGACATATCTCTACCAAAATCAGCGACAATTTGTTATACGGCCGCGTTGTTGAAAGCCAGATCTGTCGCTGACAAATTTTCACCGGACATTGCGAGCAAACGCGGACTAACAACAGCGGAGATGACGGCAGTGGAAGCGATACATCGCGCGGTTGAGTTCAATCCACATGTGCCGAAGTACTTGCTTGAGATGAAACCATTGATTTTACCGCCGGAGCACGTGCTGAAACGTGGCGACTCCGAAGCGATAGCGTACGCGTTTTTCCATCTGTCCCATTGGAAAAACATGGATGGTGCGCTGAATCTGTTGCATTGCACATGGGAAGGGACCTTCCGAATGTTGCCGTATCCGTTGGAACGCGGCCATTTGTTCTATCCGTACCCGACGTGCACGGAATGCGCTGATCGGGAGTTGTTGCCATCGTTTCACGACGTCTCCGTTTATCCGAAAAAGGAACTGCCGTTTTTTATCATCTTCACAGCTGGCTTGTGTTCGTTTACGGCACTGCTTGCGCTCCTCACACATCAGTATCCGGAGCCCATGGGGTACATTGCTAAGTCGATCTTCAACGGTATGTCGCTACCACTGTATTATGTTTATGAGAAGGTTGAAGGGATGTTGCCAAGCAACTTGTTACAACAACTTTCCAGGATTTAGACGTACAAATTTAGAAATAAGCGAAACAAACGTAAAACTTAAGTTGAATGAAAGAATTTAAGAAGAAAATTAAGTTTCCAATTGCGCACTAAATAATTTTATGGAGATTATGAAATAGTTCGGGAGTCAAATCGTTTTTTTTTTTGTAAATTTTGAATTTTAAGTGAGTCTGTGGTAAATATTAATTTATTAAGTAATTAGTTTATAGCTAGTTTTTTTTAGCTTTCATTGAAAAGCCGAAAAAAAAATATTTTTATCATAATTATTAAGAAGATACATTCACACTTTTAAAAAACTTGTATATTTTCAGAAGTGTGAATAGAGATGAACTATATTTGTCGTAAACATTTTCAATGTTAACCAAGAAATAGGTTAGTGCCAGAAGGACAATGAGCTTGTTTTTCGTCTCTCAAAATTTGTTGATTTCATGGCACAGCATCACATAAAGATCAGTACTAGGAACAAAGTTGCAATGTACTGACTCTGATTGATCAACAAATGATTATTGTACTTAAAAACGAAATTATGTATTTCTAATCCCAATACTTAATAAGCCCATCCCAACCAGCAGTCACCAACTTGCTGGGTTCATGTGGATGCCACAATGTGCTGATGCAGACGTTATCGTGTGCCTTCCACTTCTTATACAATTTCGTCGTCTTCCAATCCCAAATGTAGCACTTACCGTCAGCGTCCCCGGAAACCAAATAGCTCATATCCGGTGAATAATCCAACGAGCACGCATACCCAGCAACCATATGCCCCGTAAACGTCTTCTTCCTATTCATTTTGAAGCGGTTCAGCGCCGAGAAGATGACAATTTTGTTGTCCATACTCTGGCACGCCATCCATTTGCCATTGGGTGCCAAAGTAACCGAAGGCATTGAGTGCATTGTCGGGTCAGCAATATACTTCATGTCGACGGGTATATCCCATTCCCAAACGCGTAGACTTTTATCATCGGATGTTGTGACGAAACGACGATTGTCATCGACGAATGTGATTGAATTGACAGCGCCCAAATGCCGATCATATTCTTGAACGATGTCACCACTGCGAATGTCCCACTAAACAAAATAACGATTAATAAATGAATACGATGGAATTTGAAAATGGGTACTTACACAAATGATTTTCTTATCACTGGTACCGGCAACGAACAAATGCTGTTTGTTATTATCCGGATTGAATTTGACGCAGTAGGGGATCTTGCGACTGGTGAAACGCGATACGACGCGACCAGTTTCAGTGTCCCAGAGTTTAATGTACCGGTCATAACCAGCAGAGACAAATTGTTTGCCGGAATTGTTGAAATTTATGTCTCGGACTGCTTGCCGGTGGCCGTAGTATGTTCGTATACAGCGTTTTTCATTGTATACCTCCCAAATCTATAAAAAAAAACAAACAAAAAGTGGTGTCCATTCGTTTTTTGATAAAAGGGGAAAATGCAAGAAATACCTTGATACGGCAGTCCATACTACCTGATAACAATAAATGTGCCGTTTTTGGGAACCATCGAATCGCAGCAATGCCCTTCGAATGACCAGACCATGTGTGAACATGTGCTTTCGGCAGAAAACACTTGTCAGGCGGCACATCCGATCGTAAATTAACGCCGACATCGTGCGGGGCATGAAGAAACGACCTTCCTTGGTAATCCACTGCATCATCAACTACACACAAAAGAAAAAACTTTTGATAACTCACGAAAAGAGAATATCAAAGAGGAAAAAATATCAAAAATATTATACTTAGTGCCATTTCGCACCAAGCCAGTCAAGACATCTCATCAAGTCAAGTCCAATAAAATCAAGTCAGTCAATTATTTCACACCGAATGACTACAGTAGGGAATTCGGTGTGAAATAACTAACTGACGTGATTTTATTGGACTTGACTTGGCGAGATGGCTTGACTGGGTTGTTGCGAAAAAGGCACTTACTGTGCAATGTAGTCTTCTCTTCAAACGTCTTCTCTTCCACAACCTTTCCTCGCTTGTTTTTCTTCGATACCAATTCCTCCAATTCGGCTTGTTCCTCTTCAGTTGGCTTCGACACACGTTCTTCGTCCTGGTAACCACCCCACGGCCCTAAAAATCCATCGATATCATCCGCCTTGTTGTTCTTCTGCCTTTTTCTCTTGTCCAACGGCCTTAATTTTGTGCTCTCGAACACAGTTTTTCCGTGTGTCTCAGCCGCCAACTCGGTGGATCCCACTGTCTTGCTACCCGCAGCGCCTTCATCCACAGATGGATCTAACGCGTAGCCGTAGCTATTAAATGTTCTCCTTTGATTCTCAAACTGGAAAGTGCTCAAATGTGCCGGTTCTACATATCCTGAGAGTATGTTTCGGTCGGATTGCATTTGTTTGGTTTGATTGGGATTTATGGGGCCCAACATCGGAGCGAAGAGTTCTTCGTACTTCGGATTGAATGCGACTTCTTTTGATGTTGGGTCTATGTGTTGAAGGCATTCCTCTCCACCCTAAATTCGATTATAGTGAGTTTAATCCATAAATGGATGAATTTTACTTACTGTGGGTAGTACTACGGGCGCTGCACATATTTGCAACTGATTTTTAACAGAATATTTACTGTTTACAGGTTGTAGGACTTCAGAAATAGCTTTTTCAGATACTGATTGCAATAGCGACGGCTCCTTATCTGAATCATTGTCATCGTCACTGCCATAATTCTGTAGGGCTAACATTTCAATTTATTTATTAAGTAATTACTATTGGAATAATTGAATTGTTTTCAATTTTGATCTCAACATATAAAAACACTTGCAACCAAACCAACAAAATAACATTAACCTTAAAAGTAAAATCAATGGACTTTAAAACTACACATAGATGGCGCTGAATTTCTGAAAACCATTGAAAGTATACGAACTGGAATGTCCGCGCAATGGCATGAAAGTGTGGCAAGAATGTACCCTCTCACTCTAGCTGCGTTCGGCTATTCAACTTTATTGACTCTTTTCACTCTAAACGCACTTTAGTCGTTCGGCTATTCCAAAAATAATGAATGGAGCTATCTTTTTATACGTACAAAAACTCCACTCCAACTCCACTCCAGCTCCACTCCAACTCTGTCTGAATAGCCGAAAGCAGCTTCTGTTACGAGCTAGTTGCCCCTGACACAAAATGGAGGATGTTCCCATTGAACTATTCCATGTCCTGCGGATGACCTATTTGACTTTCTAATGGAACAGCTGATCCGGACCACTATGACGTACAATTGGAACACCTCTGCACATCCAAGGCTCCAATCGTTTTCATTTACGGTCACAACGAACTCGAACGAAGGTAATTGAAGCCTTAGCGCTACGAGACTTGCAGAGTTGTTCCTTTATACCTTCAGAGTGGTCCGAAACAGCTGCTTAAAATTAGCTGCGTGACGTCATCATGATGAAACGTGGAACATCTCTATTAGTGCAACACATACAGGCCATTCTAGTTCTAATACATTTCAATTCAGAAAGGAATGCATACCGTGTATTGCGCATGCGTGCAGTACACCACATGCGCATTAAATCATAACCCAGATTGGAAAAAGAGAAAAGGAAATTAGGTTATGTTGTTCAATCTTCAATGACAAATTCGCAAGTCTCGTGACAAACTAAAAAGTAAATATTAATGTTTAAATAATCGTCTAAAAACTAATATAAAAATATAAATTATAATCTAAAAAGATTGTAGTCGAACGGTAATGCAGAGAAAAGCTGTGTCAATAAAAGCAAAACGTCCAAATCCACTTTTCGAAAAATGGTTGACCGAATGGAAAAATTCCGAATCGAATGAAACAAAACACCAAATTTACGATACTGCATTGACATCTTTGCAAAAATTTCCATTACCACTAGCCACTGGACGTGATTGCATCATACTCAAAGGATTCGGTGAGAAATTATGCACACGATTGGAGAAAAAATTAGAATTTTATCAACAAAATGGCGAGATTCATGAAAACAATATAGAAACAATTGAATGCGCTACAAAAACAAGTAAAAACGTAGAAGCAACAACAGATGAACAAATGCAAATGCCTAAAACGAAACAAAATGAACATACAACTAATAATAACACAAGACAGATAACAAAAACCGAAACGAAAAACGCAACTTATTGTCCAGCGTACAGATCTGGCGGATATGGAATTTTGTGTGCTTTATACAAGAACCACATTGATAATGTGAATATGAACGAGTCACCAGTAATCGTTAAAAAAGATTTAATACTGAAAGCTCAACGTTTCTGTGATAAATCGTACACAAAAAAGGAGCCAAACTGTTTTTATACAGCATGGTCATCTATGAGAACGTTAATCACCAAACAATTGGTTTCCAAAGCCGGTAATCCAGCCAAATTTACTTTAACTGATCAAGGTGTAGATGTTGGAAGGAAACTCTATGACGAGGCTATAAATGATCCAGACAATGCAGCTATAAAACCAGAAAATGAAGCAAACAACAATGAACAGCAAGCAACCAAACTTCATAAACAATCAAGTTCTTCTTCACTTCCTACTTCAAGTTCCAGTCAAAGCACAACAACTTCTAGAAATTCCACTGAACTGATTGATTTGATCTTCACCCCCGGCACGTTCAGTATTTATCTCTTAGTTGATACGCAAGAAACGTCCGGAGCAACGAAAAAAGAGGTCTACGATGAAATCATTATGGAATTGAACAATCTTTGCGTACACTACGAAATCCGTCACTTGAAAGTCGGTGATTACACGTGGATTTGTAGGCATAATGAAACACAACAGGAACTTGTTCTCCCCTACATTATCGAACGTAAGCGAATGGATGATTTTGGTTCTAGTATTAAAGATGGCCGATTTCATGAACAAAAGTTTCGGTTGAAACAAAGCGGAGTGCAGAATTTGATTTATTTAGTTGAGAGCTATGGTAACAATAGTCATGTTGGTCTACCGTTGAGTTCCGTTTACCAAGCAGCGACGAATACTTTACTACAAGACGAGTTTATGGTTAAGTTTACGGAGAATATTCGACGGACTGCTGAATATTTGGCCACGTTTAGTAAACTGTTGAATAAGATATTTGCGGTATGAAATGAAATATGTATAGTGGGTTGCCAACTTACAATAACGTAACCGCTAATTGTTTGATTTGTTCTGTTTAGGAAAAGACAATGATGAGTTACGCGAAAGCCGATTTGGTGAAAACGTCGCTGGCAGAAGATTTAATTCCGTTGATGACGTTCAAAGATTTCAATCAGAACGCGTCCAAAAACAAGGTGAGATCTCCAAAATAATAAAAATATTTCATTATTAAATTGTAAAACTGGAAAGTTAGGTTAGATCTCGCGTTAGATCTGTAACATATAGTTATATTATAGCATCCCATTATGTATAGCTCACCATGTAGATTGCTTAATTGCTTATTTTATATCAATCACTCTGTATATTGAGACTAGATTGAGACTAGATCAATACGCATGGCATTTAGGCTATACGCCACGTCAGCTCACAATGCGCATGACCGCTGGACTGTCTGAGTAGACAAGACCGGACAGAGCCAACTCACTAATTGCTTCCTATTGAGCCTTGTTTAGGGATAGTCGAATCTAGTGTAGATGCTATTGTCTCAGCTAGGCATCGCAATAGTATTAGTTCTAAGCACAAAGTATTTGTAATCAAAGT
>JARJEB010001677.1:0-10629 GCA_030264535.1 Liometoxenus newtonarum
AGGTCTATGACGTTAACCTGTCAACTTGACAGTAATAGAGTGTAGATTGATAGCAAGCTGTGATTGGTTATTCGAAATGACGTAAATTTTTGCCGCTTTGCCATCAGCGCCAAGGGAAAGTTTTCTTTGTCTCTCCCGGGCCCGGGGGCACAATTTGCTTTCTCTTGCTTTCCTTTATAAACACACTCTTACTATGTCTATGACGTTAACCTAACCAATATGTCAACTTGACAGTAATGGAATGAAAATTTATACCAAACTGTGATTGGCTACTCCAAATGACGTCACGGCCACCTTCCAAGTTTCCAGTTTTTTTTTTAAACAAACATCATTAAAATTAAAACAAGACATGTCAAAGAAAAATCTTATGAACTATTTCATATATTGCATATTATGATTTATAGATTTGAAGAGAAAAGTAATTACCGGAATGACTTGTAAGAAGGATATCGTTTATAACGAGGTCCTGTTAGATAGACTGGGAAGTCGCGTTGCACTGACTCTGATGACTCCTCTATCACATTGCCAATGTGTCTGTTAAGTCTATTCAACATGTGATCCTGTTCCAGTTCCTGGTCGCAGTGATAGCTCTGATGGTGACGTTGTTCGGTCGCATTTATTCTAGTTCGTACCGGAAACGTATCCATTTTTTATTCTAAAGGGTTTCTGCGTTTCTCGCAGTATAAAATCCAATCATTCTGTATAGCCTTACTTACTTCGATGCTGATGGTAACGTTCTTCTTATTTATTTAATTTTCTGAACGTTGATGATATTTATTGCTATATTTTCGCTCTTGCAAGGCACACTAGATTTTTATCACAAAATACTATTTTCGAGCCGAATAATTGAGAAAAGACAGGAGAATATACTTTTTTCTTGTCGTTGGCTGATACGTTTGATTAAATACTGGGAGCTAGAACTAAAGTACTTGTATGTAAAGTGGTGTTCACACTGGTGCATTTCCATGCAGCATTTTGATGCACACAAAAATTGCATGCTTATGTTATAATGCTTACAATTAAAAATGCATATGCGTACACACTGATGAGTTGCAACCTTGCAACCTTGAGAATAAATCCAGTTAGAGAGAATTTTGTTTTTGCCAACTTTAAACATATTCTCAGTCAGATGTTGGCAGCGACACTGACTGTTACTATATTGAAAATCATTGCAAATCCCCAGAAATGCGCGGAAATAGAACATGTTCGAAGTTCGTGCATCAAAAAATGAGCATTATTTGATGCACGAACTTTAAAATGATGCAACGTACTGCTGCATCAAAAGTTGCTGCATGGAAATGCACCTTTAGATAAAGATTTGTTTAATTATTATTAAATCTGGTGGTTAAATCATGATAAATTTAATTTATGATTTCTGAATATAGGAAATTAGGAAATTTTTGATAATTATTTGTATGCAATTCTTTCATAATTACACCAACATCAACACTGCATTATAATAATACCTGAACGCACTCCATACAATTCTAACCTAATTTTTTAGCTTCCATTAGTAATAAGTTCGTTAATTTGAAACATGCGTTGTATATTTATTTCAATATTTGAATAATAGGTACGTTTTTTTCATTTTAATAATCTATTATTAGATATGAGAAAAACAAAATGAATTATGCAATACAACGCTGTCACAAACAAAACGTGGGCAGACTTGTTTTTTGTGATTTCGCTTTGCATTGGGCACAAAAACTTAAAATGACTTCTTCGTGCGACTTCTCCAAAGTTTTAACACCAGATTCTTACAAACATTACACAAATATTTAAAAAAAAAAATTCCTTACCTAAACATTCACTTACAACTTTTTATTAGTTGATTTAACACACTTTCAGGTTCACTGAGTATATAGTTTTCCCTCAAAGAAGAAGATTATAACGAATGCAACTGTACACTGACTCAGCCAATTAAATAAATGCATGGATTTATTATTAGTTGGTACATTATTATTACTTAGTTAGTTTGTTTAGTAGTTGTTCGTTGTTCACCATCGAATTTAACCAAGTAGTGCGCTGGAGCAAGCGAACAAGTACAAACTAACAGTTTTAGTATTTTAACAGACGGACAACTTGACACAAACTGATAAACCTTTTTATTTATTACTTATATATTTATTTAGTCATTAAAATCTACGTCATTTGTTGATTACTAATTCAATATTCTAATTGCGACTTTACAACTGATCTCATTAATTTTCACGCGATTAAAATTTTGTTCTTAGGTACATAGTCTTTTTCTTTCTCCTAAAAATGAATTTGTTTCTTTCTTTAAGAAAGAAGAAAGAAACATAATACATAAAGTAGTGCTGCAGATGCAGTAAGTGGATAAAGGCGTAGTTAAGTTCTTGTTGTTTATCTCAGCTTACGATTTTGGAATAATAAATTTCCAATGTTATCCTCATTCTCGCTATTGCAATACCTAGCGAAGAATCTGATGTCGAAACAGCGCAAGGATTGCAATATGCAGTAATAGGAAATGCGAGAGAACGAGGGTACATTACAGTTTTGTACGATGTTTACTTCAAAATTTAATTTTTACAGAGACGTGGAGCACTTTTTGTGTGAAAGTTTAATATACCTATATAAAACTATTTTGTAATTGTTATTGTTGTCGGACAACATACGGAAACTGAATTCATAACAATTTTACCCAATTTAATGCTTACAATATGTACAAAGACGGTAATTGTTATTTAATGAATATTTGGAACAATCTTCTTCGTCTCTATTAATGCGCAACTTCAGTTTGGTTATTTAGTGTCATCGCTCATAGGCATGCTGATGAGATCTATTAGCATTAGCCGATTCATCGCCAGCCACCAGCGACACCAGCGCCACTTGCGGAGAGTGTAGAGAATAGCTGAACTAAAACCGCTACTAAAAAGTAGAAATCTGTAAATTATATTCAAAAGTAGGAAGCCTGTAAATTTACAGGATTTCTACTTAGAACAATTGTTCTATTTGTGGTTTTATTTAGTTAACCTATTCCCCCAAAGAGAATAATTTACAGGCTTCTACTTTTGAGCACAATTTACAGATTTCTATTTTTTTGGTAGAGGTTTTAGTTCAGCTATTCTCCACACGTGGCGTGTAATTAGTTCGCCTCCTCTCCGCCATAGCTGGCGGTGAAACGGCTGTGTGTTAAGAGAGAAGAAGAAGATTGTTCCAAAATACTCATTGTAAGCATTAACTTGGCTAAAATCTTTAGTATTTGATATATTTTTATATTTCTGGCGCACAAACTACTTGACATTTGTTAAAATCATAAATTAACTCGTACCATCGATCCATCGTACCATCGATGACCGGATGTTGTATAGATTGAATTCAATTTCCGTCGCGGATGTCCCGATTCACACACAATGTGTCAACACGCACACATCCATCGTTCCAACGGTATTCTTTTAACACGTTTCCGTTATTTGGAATGATCGATCGATTGATGAATAATTTAAATTTACACTAGAGTTGAAACTTCCGGTCTTGGATTTTCACAATTTGCTTGCATATTTATATACATAACTTTAATTTGAAAGAGACTTTTGACTTCTTAAGTAGTTTAATAAATTTCGATTGTTAATTGTTAAACGAAGTGTTTGTTAATTCGTATGCGCGTCGGATGCGGAATGAATTAAGGATGCGCACAAACAGAGCGCACAAACTACACTCTATCTTATTTATTTATAGTCGGGAATGATTTATGCCCGGCTTGAGTTGATCCAATTCCTTCGAATTAGTTATAAGATTAGGACACCTTCTCCTGATTAAATACGATTAAAGTTATGTTCTGATTCCGTTACTAGCAGCGGGTAAAGTTAATCAGACATAAAGACCAGACCATTGCGGTTTTCCGTGTAGAGAGAGAGAGAGAGGCTTCATACACTTCGATAGCTAAATGGTTTTGGTTGTTTCCAAATCATAATCAAACAGATAAATATTGCGCTGAAATGTTCTTTGTCTGATTAGTTCTAATTTTAACTTTGCTAGACTATTTTTTGTGTATATAAACTAATAATTCAAAGAAATTAGAAAAATTTTCGATTATTTTAAATTAATATACCTACAAAAAAAAAAGTCGAAAAAGGAACAGATTTTTTTTTAATATGATTAAAAACGTTTACTAAATTAAATTTGTGATGTGTCTACGTCGGGGATTTACTCCTTAGCACTAGGTATAGCAAAATGAGCGCGAAGTGGTCGGCCTTTTATTACTTACCGCCCGCGCTTTAACACGAAATCGATTTTACAGATTTTGAAGTACCCCATAAAGTAGCATCCTGATCCACACAGGGCCACCACCTTCTTACAAACCCATCGAAGACTATCTATTAATATTCGATATAAATTTGGAAGCCGCAAGCGCTCGCGTTTTTACGAACTTTATTGCCGATAAAAAAGTGATTATTGTAATTGATGCGGTGAACTGCTATAACTTACCGCAAAAACGCATTAACAAACTTGCGGTAGGTACGATGGTTTAGGATTGTCGGTTGCTATTACAAAAAAAAAAAAATCAATCGGCTATATGTACATACAACTAATATTTTAACATCTCAGCTTCACGATGTTGATTCATTCCGTGGCGCATTTTATAATGCGAGTTCGTGGCTGCGAATATATTTGCAGGTGTAAAGTTTATTAAACAATTAAACGTATAAATCTTAAAGGTGGAATGTTCTAGTTTAGGGAGTAACGTGTAGAGTTCCCGGCTTCTAGGGATGGCGTGATATGTGCGCTTGCAAAGTTTGCGCAAACGGCTGAAAAGGCCAACGGCAGAGTAGCGGAGATTTATTAAGACGTTAATTAGTTTCCAATTTACTTTAGTTTGAACTGTTACCACGTTACTTCTTACTTATTACACGGTAAGTTTGAGATATGTTTCAAAATTGGACTATTTAAATTACTATTTAACTTTTTTAAATTTTTTTTCTCTAATTAAAATATTAGACTTGAAATACATTTACACATTCACGAACAAAAGCAAGTCCTCGGTGGTATAATGGCCATTATTCCCGCCTGTCACGCGGGCGATCGGGGTTCGATTCCCCGCCGGGGAGGCTTTCATTTTGTTTGAATAATTATCCGAAAAATTTCGGTAAATATTGAATTATTTGTAAAAAGTTATTGTGAAGTGCAATACCAAAACAGGTATCTTTCTATTGACCAAAAATTTCTCTGATAATTCAACAAAAATTGTACCTCCCCGGCGGGGAATCGAACCCCGATCGCCCGCGTGACAGGCGGGAATAATGGCCATTATACCACCGAGGATTTGCTTGTCTTTTGTATTATACTCGTGATAAGTCCAATACTCTGGTTTTATAAGCAAAATACCCAAACTAGCCAAATAATTGCATTTACATATATTAAATTCTTATTTAGTTAAAGTGGTCACCTAATAACAAATAAATAATCAAAAATTTCTAGAATGAAAAATACTGCAAACAGTAAACAACCTATGCAACCAAATATACACACAGGCAAAACACTTTTATAGTTCACAACGAAGTTTAGTCTCTGAGGCTTGAGACGTTAATTGAACTATTATAATTCATATATTTATAAGAAATGGATAAAATTAGAAACAAATAAATAAGCAAATCACAGAATTAGCTATTTTTTACCACACACATCCCAATAAAAATAACGATATTAAAATTTTTACAGTTGAATCACATCAATATCGAACGCAATAATTTCATGAACTTCTTGATTTGAACTGAAAGAACCAAATACTAATATTTCGAAATCAAACGTTGTGTTGAACCATAGAAAGGCGGAATGTCATCAAATACAATTAGAATATCGGGCAGAAATTAAAAGTAAGTTTACAATTTACTCTGTAACCCCAAAAACTCTCGTTTTCTATTAATATAATCCGTAGCTTTTTGTAAAAATGTTCGCGGCTGCATCAACGAGTGTGCAGCCTGTTGAAATTTGTCTTCGTTGCGTCGCAAATACATGATGACGTCGCGTTCCATCATTTCCAACTTTTGCGGTTCGATTTCAGACATGGATAGCATTTCCGTCAGGTAGGGATTGAATCGAAAGTATACGCTGTTTGGTAGTAAATCGCTCAACATTGTGTGTACACCTAGACAAACAAAAGCAACACAATTTTGTTAAACATGTGCAGATATAAGATAACCAAAATTGAACAAACATTTACCTTCAGTATCGGTAGCACTATCCAATATTTTCATAAACTTGTTTTTCCAGGAGGAAACAATGGATGGTTGTCCTTGTTCACAATCATTGGGACTCAAAACCGTTCGTCCTGTGCCGAAAGAAACAACGCATTGAATAGGACTATCGGGCCACAATAATTTGGCTTCGTGTATCGCCACTGCCGTTGGATTATTGACCAAAATCCCGCCGTCTTGATGCAAAAGATGACCCAATTTGCATTCTTCAAAGTATGTTGGCGCCGCTGCAGAAGCACGTGTAGCTTCCCACAACTTATGTTCCATTCCGCCCATGTACTGCGATTGTACCCGCCATGGTAAGGCATAATTTCTGAACACATAGGCGGAAACACGCTCGTGGTTCACAACAGCTGATACTGTCGCTACCTAATTGATAAGAAATTCAATTAATATAAACATAAAACGGATCACAATACAAGTATAAATTACTTTTGGACAATTCGGAATTCGATTTGTAGCTAATAGTGTGGTCTCTCCCATTTGTCGTCGCAATAATTTCTCCCACAAGTCCGTATTGTAATAAGAATGAGACCAAACTAAGCTGCTAGTGCCTTTTAGCGTTGATTGCGTGAAAATTTGCGAACTAATATCGAGGTAGTCATGTTTCAATTGGTCACAGGATTTCTGTAGGGCACCTATCAAAACAAAACATGTTTCATTGAATGATTTAAATTTCCCATTCTCTTCGTTGCAAACTCACCTAGTGTGCACGCAAGGATCGCTCCAGTGCTGACACCGCAAATATAGTCAAACATTTCATACACCCGTTTACCAGTCAATTCTTCCAACTTGCGGAGCATTTCAATGACAACAATCCCTCGTACACCTCCACCGTCGATTGCCAATATCCGAATACCTCGTCCTGGTAATGGCTTTATATGTCCTAATAACGCATATACCTCCCCAATTGCACCTACTAATAAATTACTTCTTGTACATTCTTCTAGTCTTAATAATAGTCTAATTGCTCCTTCCTAGAAAAACAAAGGAAATCAAAGTCAAATATAAATGTAATTTCCAACTTGGCAACATTGCAATGTTAGGTTGTATCCGATTTATACCCTTTTTACTACTCGGAGTAGTTTGGAACTATCCTGAACAGTTTTTAAGTAGTTTAGAGCAGTGCTCGCGGGACCTATCAGGTAGTTCGCCGCAAAAATGTTTGTCATGATATTTGAGCCGCGAATAGAAAAAATAAAAAGGCCCTTCGTCGCATTGAAATGTTTGAGATACAAATTTAAATAAAATCGAGATGGACACAAAATTTTACAACTAAATGGGATGCTCGTCCGTAACCAGCTAAGACAAAAAAATGCGGGTCCGCCACACGAAAAAGTTTGGCCAGCACTGGTTTAGAGTTAAGCCTCGTTCACACTTCCGAATATTCAGAAAAAAAAAATTGGAATATTCGGACAATTTGACAGCCACCGGGAAGAGTTGAAATCATTCCAAGTGTTTTTGAAAATCTGCATGTTTACCCTTTAATTTCCCTCTACGAATATTATAACTCTGTGGATGCAACTGATCCGGCATATTTGTTCGCACCATAACAAACTAAACTCCTACAATGTAGACTACCCAAATTTCGCGCCTGGCTGAATGCCCCTAGACAATAATCGACTTAATTTTCCCTCGATAGACTTCTATCTCTATGATTTCTCAGTGAAAACCATCAATGTCATGGCAACTAGGATTTCCGAATATTCGCACATTTTTTTCCCCGAATATTCTTATTCGCAAATGGGAAACGAGATTTTATTCTGAGAGGTTCAGAGTGTTTGTTATATGTTCCTTTTCAACATTTTACTCTTACCTTTACAGCACGACTTTTAGCATCGGGATACTGTTGAAGATGCAAACTTAATTCAAGTACATGTTTAATTTTGCTCTCATCACTTGAAGCCAACATAATGTTATTGATAATTTGTGCGGTTCTAGATTCAATTGATGATCTTGATACGGTAGGTGCATCTGTCTTCCATTTGGGTAAAATCACATCGGACTTAACCATCTTCGTTGGTTCCTCTTTAGTGATTTTCAATTTCATCGATATACCATTGATAACATTCCCAATACTGCTGGAATCCGATTTTTTGGATTCGCTCTTTGCATTTGTGTTGTTTGCAACAAGGTCTTTGGAATCGAGCATTGATTCGAAATTTCGAACCAGTTCACTGCCGTACACCGATGGTTGATATTTTTGCATCATGCTAGCCACCTCTTTGTTCAATGCATTTTGTAAAGTCTTATCATTGGTGAATTTTGTCAAATATTGTCTCATCATATTGACTAATTTGTAATGAGAATTGGAAATCACTTTTGAAGACATTTTTGATGGGTCTACAGTATTGGAATTGCCAGTAAATTGCCTGAAAGTACATTTTTTTTCTATGATTATTTATGTCTGGCTTTAATAAACGTTGTTGGGAAAGAGAGACATGCAAGTTCAAGTAAAAATAACGATTGCATATGACACGTTCATGTGTAAAGGGAAACAGATAAAAATAAATCGAAGGATCACTAATTATACAACGAATGAGGAATGAGGACTTGCAAATGCAATTTATGAAGTTGCATAACATTATACTCACGCATTTTTGTTTAGGATTTGTACTTCTCTTATACGAACTTAGGAATGCATTTTAGTTTCTAGTTTTGTGAATTATCCGTGTGTGATTAAATGATTTAAACAATAAAGGATTAACAAAAATTTCAATTCGTCAACATATCAACAGAAAAGCACGATTTACGATTACGATGCACGATTCTCCCTTCGATTACGTTACTTGACACACTGACGCTACGCCATTGACTTTGACAGTTTGACTTGACGTGACGTGCGTGACATGAAAAATGAATACATAACAATAGAGTGCTTAGCGATTCGATTCGTCCGATTCGAATCGATTTGAAAACGAGTTTGCCGAATCGATACGAATCGATTCAATTATCCTTAAATCGATTGTTATTTTCTTGTTTGTTTTGCCTTCAGGTTCAAACGACCACAATTTGCAAGAACTTTTTTTGGTCACTAACATACCTCACGGGAGAGACTCTCCGTCCCTGCCCTTGCTAAATCCACCACTGCCCAAAAAGGCAAAAGTAATCGATTCATCGAATCGATTTTTTAGATTTTACAAAAAAAATAATCGATTTCAAATCGATTCGTTAAAAAAAATCGCTAAGCACGCCTCTATTTTCCTGTCGTGTCGTTATGTTTGCCTAAATTTCCTACAATTTCATGCAGTACCGTATTAAAATAAACAAAATTTATTTAAGTAATGTGTCAGACAAGTCTTCTTTTTATGCATTTTATTAACGATGCCAGAAATACCGCTTTAATGCTTAATTTTTACGAATTTCATTTTTGTTTTTCTTCCTTAATGATTTTACATGGAATTAAGAAAAATACTCCTCAATCCGATACTGTATCGAACAGGTGGCCGTGGGCTAGCAACAGGAGCAGTCAAAATAGAATTTTTCGTGCTTGCGCAACGCATACAAAGCACTAATTTAATTAGTACTAGTATATTGTTAAATGAACAAGTCTTATCTAATCATATATTATGTTGTATCATCCGTTTTCCGTTTTTTTTATTTAATCGAAAATTTATTTTTCGGCGTTAGAATATATGCAACCAACATACCATAACATATTTCAAAATGGTTGGAGGGCAAAATAATAAATCAGGAAAACAAAAAATTGAAATTACCTTCCATTAGTTAAACCGATGCACCGATAATGTTTAATGTTCTTGCTTAAAGACATAATGATCAAAGTTAGCAATAAATAAATAACTTTGCTCTCTTGCTGTTGACAAGTTTAAATCCTTTGTAATAATTGCTGATGTAACTTTATTTTAATATAAATTTTCACTTGAACTTCAAAAAATAATTCCGTATTACACGTTGTTCCAGTTTCAAATAATTACATTCACTGATGGAATCATTAGTTCAGTAGCCTTATTTAAACCAAGTATTTTCGTTGTTGGATGAGTTACTACTACGTATTTCAGAGTTGCTTGCATTACGCGTTGTTGATTCCTTTCCTTGTTTTTCCAAGCCAAAGCCGTAGTGTTTTGAATTTAATTTAGAATTACGTGGATCGTCAAAGCACGTCAGCGTCATTATATTTTTGCGAGGTGCTGTGCTGAGTAGCGAATCACAACGATTTGTTGTAATAGTAATTGATTCTTGGAAAGTTGGAAAAACATATTTTTGTTGTCTTTTCTTACTTATTTCCCTCCACCTTTCCATACAAGCGTTTCGCACGTGCATTGGCAATTCGAGGTATTGATATTTTTACTTTACGTTTTACTAAAAATCGTATGATGTACAAAGCCACACCTCCAAGTCAGGCCATTCAACGAGTCATAACGTACTTGTGACCAGGGCGCCAACTACGGGGGGG
>JARJEB010001678.1:0-10581 GCA_030264535.1 Liometoxenus newtonarum
TTATTACGGGATCTGATAGATAATTAAATTCTCCACATTTCACATGTAACACTTCCTATACCTATCTTTCATAATTTACGACTTATTTTAATTTATCCGGATTTTTAGGTCAGTTTCCGTTATTCGTTGAAATTGCTCCTGCCATCACATGGACTTCTTAAATAAATCACCCTGTATACATACCTACGCGCTCCAACAAGCAACTCTACTCGTAGATCGAAAGGAGAGCCGCACATCATATGGAAAATTGCCTTAAACAAACAAGCTTGTTTTTCTGACTAATGTAAGGTTTACACGTGTTGCCAGTCAGCGTGCCAGTGACTGGCGAGTAGTGACTTGCAAAGTATAAACACCACCTTGCCAGTGACTGGCAAGCTGGTTGTGCCCGTCACTGGCATACTAGTTGTTGGCAACGTGAAAACACCTATAGCCAGTCCTATAGAGTGCCAGTGACTCTCATCCCAGATGACGTCACAAATGGCATGCCAGTAGCTGGCAACGTATAAACCAGCCATTATTATATCGTCGAAAATCATCGCCTATGTATAAATATGTATAAATATAAACGAAGAAAGTGACTGGCAAGCTTGTTGTGCCAGTGAAACAAAAATATTTGATTCACTGGCACGCTAACCCTTTCCTCCACCACTTTGTTGGACTGGCATGCCGCTGCTTGCACTGTGTAAACAGGTCCCCATGTCCATGCCAGTGCAAGTAAGTAAACAAAAAACGCGTGTTCTATGGTGTAATTTTAATTCCATTTAAATCATGGATGAAAAGGTGAAAAGGACATCAGCAGCCACTGGCATAGTCGGAAACACCTATGGCCAGTCCTAAACAGTGCCAGTGACTGTCACGGCAGCTGACGTCACAAATGGCATGCCAGTAGCTGGCAACGTGTAAACCAGCCATTATTATATCGTCGAAAATCATCGCCTATATCGCACCGTCGACGTTTGTTATGAATTGAAACTCTCAGTATGTATAAAGTTACGCACTAACAACGAAAACCACCAACCAAACCAATAAATGATTGCTGAACAGTGAACGCAATGCTATATTGCCATTCGAACTTGTTACAATATTAACATATGTGCGATTGTCATACCTGCATAAGTATCTTAATTATTTAGGCCAATTTATTTTGTTCATATAATTGCCCATTATGTTTTAACAGTATACTTTTATTTATAAATGAAAAGTCGATAAATAGAAAATAATTGAAATAATAGGCATTATAAAGTTTAAAAAAAAAAAAGAGCATCAAAAATTTTGATAAACAATTAATTTTCGTAATAATTGAAAACATAAATATATGTGGTTCTTACCTTAACAATAGTCAAATGACATATAAATGGTCACTTGTTAATGAAAATAAACTCACAAATTTCATTTACGAAAATTTTATTGTTTCGTCGAGCTGGTTGAATCATATTCGGCTTTAACACACATAATACAACAATGGTGATCGACTTTGCGTACTTATATATATATATAGATATAGATATATCCGGTACTAATTGCATTTATAAGTTAAGGGGTTATGATAAGATAACGTTCATTTTAATTTGGTCAGGTCACATACAACTCTTTTTCAAACAAAGGTACACGAAAACCAACCAAATTAGAAGAGGGGAATTTCGATATTAAAAACAAAAACATAATGAAATAGAATAAAATTCAAAAACGAAAAAAAAAATTATGGTGCGTTAAATTCGCATCGCACCACTTTCCGGCCATATACATTACGATTTCGTAGAATTCGTCTATCTTAAAAAAGTAATTCTGATCGTAAAGTGCAAATTGTTTAATTTCGATGACATTTAACGTCGATTTGAATGTTGAAGTTTATATATTGTCAATTCATAGTGTCAGCGTGATGGGAGCAGCATTCTTCTATTCTATTCTTATATATGCTGGTGATTGTTATGGGATTGTTGAAATGGTAGCGCATATCTTCCAAACCATTAGCACTGGAAGAAATCTTAATGGCAAATCTTGAAAGGAATTGAAAACTAATTCGGAGTTTATATAGATAATTTTAAGCTACAATCAATATTTAGCAAGTTGGACGTTATGGCCTACGAGCAAAAGTGTCTTCTTTGCCAGCCGATTTTGTTTATTTTTACTCCAAGTTCAATCGCGAGGGTCAGCTGCCCATATACCAAATTTCAGTCCGATACGATGCTTGGTTTGCCCGCAATTTTGTTTACACACACAGACAGACACACACACACACACACATCAGCCAAAAAGCCGATTTTTGACCTGGGGTCAACGCATCTCCACGAATCAGTGAAAAAATAATATTTAATTTTTTTCATGATCACCTTACTTTCTTATGCCTACATACCTTCGATATGTGGCCAGAAAGTAAAAATGTTATATGTATATTGAAATGTAGAGAATTTGAATCCCTTCAAGAAAATTTTTATGTTTGCTCATTTTTACTCCAGATTAGGTTTGGAAGGAATTCTGTTGCGCAGATTATAAAGTTTCAATTCGATACGTTCTTTTATTTGACAGGTAGACAGACAGGCATGTAGATAGGCACACAGCCAGACTTCAAGTACACTGCAAAACTCGTATGACCTGAATTCGTGGAGATATGTCAAAATTTCGACCAGTAAGATTTGTCCTGGAACCAATACTTTCATTTTAGAATGGTAAGAAATATGAAATAGGAAAAAAAATGATTCTGTCACAACTTGAAAAAAAAGGAATGTTTAACGAATGCTGTTTAGTTACTACAATTATTAGCCATATATTAGTTCTGTTTACATTTCAACGATTTCAACAATCGTGATCAATTAATAATAATTTTCACCACGGACAAGAGATACAAAGCGTAAATATTATAATTCCCCATTATTATTGATATTTATATCAAAATGCCTACAAAGAAACATTCCATAGAACAATAATAAAGGCGAAAAAGTCAAAAGTTCTAGGTTGAATCGTAATGGATGTTTATTAACTAATTCATGCGGATGCAGTCGTGATTTATGAAATTATAAAATTATTTACACAGGAATAGTGGAATATTATACATTTTGGTTATAAAATATATTGAAGTGCCTAGGTCATTGTGATGTGGATGCCAGTAATAGCAGCCGAATAGCATCCAAGAAACATTATCTACTATGAACTCGCACACGTTTTATATACATTGCAATTTTTTAATGACATCCTAAAGGGATTTATATGGAAAAAAAAACATTTGGTCTTGCTGCAAATTTTGCAACGCAAAAATCACACTATAATTACTATTAATTTGTACCACTCTTAACATTTTTATTGTAAGCATTTAAAATCAAGTTGGTCACTTTGGTTGCCTACCATACGAACTTAAAATTTTTCAATTTATTTTTGTTACTAGCAAATCGAATGTTTCTTAAATTAATTATTTATGTGAGCCAAATTAATTTGAGTTGAACATAATACAAATTAAGAGTGTGACTTTTTGAGTTGTAAAATTTGCAGCACCAGACGCATTAACACGACCTAAAGTTTATACCACTAAAGTCCTGACGGCAGATCGTTAAAAAATGCACTGTATACTTCTTTTAACTAAGGCGTTGGCTTCAGGTTTACGTCATTCTCGAATTGGCCAAGAATTACGGATTGAAATTTAGAGAACACACAAATTTACGCCTCGTGTTCGTGCAACTTTATTTTGCAGTAAATTATTTAATGATCCGATTAAAGTGTTTTGTTAATTAGAATTTGAAGTAGGTATGAATTGAAACTATTAAGATATTAACTGAACCATTAATTGATTAATTGATTTTAATCGAAATCAATTACATTTAAATAAAAATTACTATTCTTGATATTGTGAAGCCGATTTGTTAAACTCAAGAAAATTGGAATGAAAGATAAAATGCGGACGTTATTTTGTTTATTGCTAGAACTAGAAATGCAATAAATATAGTTACAAAAGTTAGTACTTATACGAAAGCACATCTTCATATTTTTTATTGCTAGGACCAAAATAGCAAACAGTACAATTAGAAGAGATTAATTTTCAATTATTTTGTTATGCGTGAAATATGCGTCAAGCCGTCAAGTGTAGGAACATCACATTAATAATATATATTTGTTATATAATATGCAACTATAGTATTTAAATTATATGATTTTTTTATTAGTTATAACTGTTATAAGAAAATACTATACTACTATAGCGTAAATCAAATAGATGTTACAAAGTGTTGTTTTTGTGTTGAATCATAGAATTACGATCTGTGACAACGTTTTAGTTTTCTTATGAAAAAAGTGAAACCTTTGAATAGAATTTCACATCTTACTGTTTACGCATGCCACTTAAATGAAAGCATATGGAAGAACAAATACCTCAGACTAGAATCCAAAATTAAAATTTATAGGGCCATGGTGCGTCCAGTGTTAACGTATGCATGCGAGAGAAAGGCCGAAACAACAACATTTAAACAGAAAATCAGATCTACAGAAATGAAGATACTACGGAATATCTGCGGGAAGACTCTGCGTGATAGAGAAACTAACATATCCATAGGGAAATGGATAAAAACCAGGAAAAACATGTGACTAGAATATGTAGAGCGCATGGACGATGACAGGATAGCCAAAATATGCAAGGAAGAAATACCGGTGGGAAAACGGCCACCAGGTCGACCACCGAAGAGATGGATACAATCATGGATTTTGTCGTCAACAGAGTAATGAACATCGACAAACAGGGCTAAGCCCTAGTCGCGCGTGGCAGAAGAAGAAGAAGAAGTGTATAGTCTTCAGAAGTAAGTATTCGTGATTCCTGGCTGGCGTGGTCCATGTCGCTTTAGTAGAGTAGGAACAGTCGGAACGAAAGTTATTTTTGCAATTTGATATGTTGTTTTTATTTAAAAATTTGACACATATAGGGGGCCATACACGATCGTACATGTCTTAAGACATGTATGTACGACAAACATGGCTTTAGACATCAACGACCGTGTATGGCCCCCTTAGGGCGCCATGTACGACGAACATAAATTCAAGCGAACGTACCACGTACTTCGTCAATGCGTGCACATCCCCACACACGACCATACATGTTGTTACGTACATGCCTTGAGACATGTGTGCACGTGTATGCCGGCCTTAAGTCACAATTGAAATCAAAGCTTCGTGTTAGACCAGACTGTACCTCTAGCTCTAGTACGTGAAACGAACACTTACTTGCTCTCCACAAATTTTTATGTTAATTCTCATATTTTGCAGGGCTGATGCTTGCTTTTGTGAGCTGTATGAGGCGAAACTGGTATATGGTCTCATCGGTTTACTATCGTTGATATTTTAGAGTGGACCTATCAACGGAAAAAACACACTATTATTAAATCCACAATTTAAAAACAAACAGAGGCATTCTTTGATTTGATAAATATTTACAACATTTATTTCAAATATAATATTATTTTAATGGAATACAGTAGCGTAATAATATTTGTCAATAATAATTACAAAACAAAAAGTAAATAAGTACGTGGGTATAAATTAGTACTTACTAGGTAAAAAAATCCGTTCAACGTAAAATTTCAATGTTTCACTATTTACAATTTACAATTCAAAAATTAATATGCCTCAATGTCACTTTTAGATCTAGATCTACATGATACTAAAAGATTTTTCTTTTCTTAAATTAGTTCGGTTATTCTGTAGATGCTTAGATTGCAAAATTATTTTTAAAAATAAGGCACAATGAGTATTACAAAGAAAAAACTAACGACATTGACTTTCTTCTTTGAATTCGTTTACCTCCAGGCGACGATACAACTACGTCTATACATTTTATGATTTCAAAATTTCAGTACCTAATTTTATAATTTGAAGAATTTTTTACGGATATGAAAATCAATTATTTTTCATATTTGTTGTACATTACTAATTACTAACTGCAATGAAGGAAAATCTAGCCTCATCGCGAATAATTCAAAATTTTGACTTCAATACATATTACATTAACAAAGAATTACATTATTAAATTAGCAAAGATACATGTTGCATTCGTTCGTTCGTTTGTGTATAGGTATATTCGTTGTTAAAAATTGTAATAGCACAGAGTAGCAGCGAACAAACATTACAGATAAAAGTCTTCTTCTATATAAATGTAGTTACAAAATTACTCGATACATAGAAGTAAGCATAAACGACTATAGAATAGACATACTTTATAGAAGAATTAAATAAACTAATTGCATAATGAAAGAGGCGTGCATTTTGTCGACCGCTTTCACTGCACGAGTTAAGAGGTCGGCGCTTTAAAAAATAAAGTAGTTTGTTCGTGCATGTGCTTTTGTTCTACATGCATTGTTTTCTTATTCTTGTTTAGTTATTTGGTTATATTTGTCTTTTTATTCTTTATACCTTGCGTTTATTTTACCGTCGAACATAGCATGTGCTATGTTCGCAACTAAAATAAATGAGTCAAACTTATGAGAGTGGGGAGGGAATTTCTATTGCTAAAGCACACCGACGGACGATGCGTGTGTGAGAGAGACAAGAATTGAGATTCGAGTTGTGTGGGCTAATTGAAAGACCTAACCCTTGAGAAAGAAGTTAACGATTGATGAATAATTTGTGAACCATCAGTTCAAATATGACAAGGAACAAAATTGACAATTGGCAGCAACGACATGATCATGAAAAATTTATTACTTTGATCGTGCATTGCCATTCCCATGAGTTTGACTCGTTTATTCCAGCTGCGAACAGTGCATACGCTACATGCTATGTTCGATTGTAAAATAAACGCTCTGTATATTTGTTATAGTCGTTCTTACCACTTTACCAGAGTTTCTCCCATATTCTTGGTAAGTATTATTTACCCATGAATGATATCTTAATATTTCCATTCTATTGTTTTAAATTCAATGGTAACCATGGTACTATTTTATGATGCAAATATTAAGTTTTTTGGGTTTACGAAATTAAGAGTTTACAAAAATAGCACTTGATTGATTAATAAATTGGTAAAACCTTCGGATAAACTTAATAATTGTTCGTTTAACTTAGAACTGGATATTATGGCCTCTCAAAAATTCATCGATCTGTCCACCTTGGAAGCCTTGCGTTTGAGGTTGGAGGTAGTAGAACTGTTGCGGGGACGTTTGTTGTTGAGCCCGCGCTTTTTGTTGTTGGGCGTAGAGTTGCGCCGAATTCTGGAATTGCAGTTCGGCCTGTTGTTGCTGATATAGTGCTTGATTATTTGATGCTGGTTTGGATATTTGTCTATAAAGTGGGCTTTGATTCTGTAATTGTTGCGCACTTAATAGGTGCGACTGAGGTTGATGAACATAAGGTTGGATCTGATGACTCAACGTGAAGTCCCCTGCGGTTTGTGGCAGGGTTTGATACAATTGAGTTTTGTACTGACCCGATGATGGATCATAAACCAATTCTGATGAATAGATCTGTCCACCTGGTGTTTGTTGCTTTACAACTGACTTAGAAGGAGCTGCAGGCCTAGAAATGCTTGATGGTGTTGGGGCGACGATATTATTTTCTTGTTGGAACTTTTGGAATTCGGCATCAAAGTCAATTGCACCGCTTCCGCGTAAAGAGGTGATTGTTGGTCTTGGGGCAGCAATTTGTTTTGTATATAGAAGAGCAGGACGAGGAGTTACTGCAACTTGCAGCAGTTGTGGTCTGTAAGTGGTGGCTGGTTGCTCCAAACGTGTAGTAGATGCTGTTACTGGACGTGGAGTAATATTTACTGGCGTGACGCTGTGTTTATAGATAACCGACGCTGGAGTTGTGCTTTGAACGGAAACCAGTCGTGGGCGTTGGTAGACTGGTCTTGGTTCTTCTTCATGTTCATATTGAGGACGAGAGAGATAAACTGGACGAGGACGAATGTGCTAAATAAAGCAAGCAAACAAAAAAAGAATAACTCTGTCAAATTATTCTGATTGGTGCTGTTATAGGCGCAATGAACTAATTTGATTTGTTGGGTTAAATAAAATGTCAATTTTTTGCCTAATTCGAAACGTACCTGGTGTGGTTGCTGTTTCAAAACTTGTTCAGGTTCCGGTTCCTCTTCCTCTTGTCCTTGAGCATAATTATTCTGGAACAAAGTAATTGCAGGTTTGGGAGCTATTGTTACAGGTCTGATTGGTCTAATAGGTCTTGTTGGATAATTTGCTGGTCCGCTATCAGCTTCTGGTTTTTCCTCTTCAGGTCGATCAATTTCTTCATCCTTCGGCGCATTCGGATCACATGGATTACCAGAAACGTAAGTGAATTCTCTCTTATTGCCATCAGGATCCACATATCCATATTTTCCACGAACCACACAGTCTGTTCCTCTCGTTTCTTCCTTAAAACTACCGTCAGCAGCCTCATAACCAAAAGTGAATGAGCCGTCATCATTCACTTTATTGTAGTTGCGAATAGTTTGGACTGGTGGTTGCTTGTTTGATTCTTTTGTTTTGCTTATTGCTTTTGGCGTTGAGGCATGACGGCTTGGAATGTAATTGTCCTGTTGGGAGCTACGAGCGGAAGCTGCTGGCTGACCATACAGACCATTATATTGATCTGCTGATGAAATGTATACGACCCCTTGTTCGCCGTCTTGTGGTTCTGCGGCATAGTATTGCACCGTTTCTTCTTCTTCCTCTTGTGGTAAGGGTCGTACACGGACGCGACGAGCTTCAATTAGTGTGATAGTTGCAAGACTGCACACCAGTAGTGGAAACCACTGAAAATATAGTTCATAATACATATTATTCAACTACGATCAGTACCATCACATTATTTGCAGTAAAATATTAAATTATACAAATTATTTTTTTCGCAAACTTAAGCTTGAAAGAGGACAATTGATCCAGAAATTGGATGTGCCTGAGAACAGAATGGCTTGCAAACCAAGCTAATCGTAAAAGTAATTTTGATTGTAAAGTGGAAATTGTATGTGGATATCAAAATGTAATCAATTTCATTTCCATTTTCCTATCAAAATTACTTTTACGTTGAACGAGTTCTACCAAATCGTTCTGTATATTTTATAAGGAAAATAAATTAAAATTATTGTGTGCTGCGAACCTCTTATAAAGTTAAACCAAACCAAACCAAACCAACTTTATAAGACTGAGAAATACAAGACTTCAGAAGAAACACCTTCATAAATCATATTTGAAAGATTCTGTATTCCGTTTTATGCATTTCTCGTCAATTTCGTGTCGAACACCATGTATAAATCGTATTTAACAAATACGAAAAACTTATAATTGATACACCCTGTATAATGAACATTTAAAGCAACGTGTACGTTACAAACCTTTATAAGCTTTACATGACGCTTCATTTGTCAATTTTGAGTGCTTAGAATGTTAGAGCGTCACCATAGCACTACGCGTCTATTCTATTCTCATTGTTTTGTGACTGTTACTAATTTATTTGTAATTCACAAAATGCATCATGCGAAAAAATATATTATACAGGGTGGCGCAAAATGAGCGTTATGGATTGAATTCTATATTACTTTTTTGTTTGAGCGATAATTATTATAATTCTCTTTGTTTTTAATACTATATTAATGGGGATTTTTTTTGGATTAGTTGTTGAAAAAAAACAACCCACAAGTGGTGGGCATTCTCCACTTCACACATACGTGCTCTTTGCCAAACATTTTCCACAACCTTTCCCAAAGTTTGAGGGATTATGGCCTCTGTTGTTTTTTAATTGAAGGATGGTTCTGTACACTCGTTCCTTCAAATATCCCCAGAAGAAACAATCAGGAGTGGTTACATCGGGTGATCGCGGAGGCCAATTTAACTCGCTTCTGCGCTAAATAATGCGTTCGTCAAAGATATCCCTTAACAGAGACATTAATTTTTGCACCAGACGAGAATTTGGAGGGCCTACGAAGACTGATGAGATGAAAATTTGAGACTTGAGAGCTTTCTTTTTGGTCACCGCGTTCGGATATAGCATTTAGGTACTACTTGAGACTTGTGTGTGACTACTTGTGACTGGTCACCGCTTTCTCGGATATATAATTTACTACTTGAGACCTTTTTTTTGGTCACCAACAATAAAAATTTCAAAAATTTCAGCTAAGTGCCTAGGGCCTACGATATGATAGGCATAATCCGGCCCTGCGTACACGTTCAATATGTTCTTCCGTGTGCGCTGTACGTCGTCTTCCGGCACCACGACGGTTCCTTACTGTCCCTTGGTGTCGAAAATTTGCAACCAGACGGTTTATTGTTGGCGCTGAGGGTCCAATCCTCACATTAAAATATCGACGATATGCACGCTGAGTTGAATAATGGAACGTCGAGTGGAACGTTGATTTTCAAAATAAAGTTTAAGGATTTTGGTTCTTAGCTAATTGTCCATTTCAAATTTCCCAAGTCTGCTTTACAAAATTCCGAAATAAAATGAAACATAAATGTACATATAAATAAAAATACGGTGCGGGACACCGCACAACTTTCCGATACCATATAGCTACACTATGAATCGCTATAGTGTGTTAATACGTCATCATAGCACATTAGATTCTTGCAGTTCATTGTTTTGAGTTTGTTACAAATTTTTAAACTTAAGGAATTAATATCT
>JARJEB010001680.1:0-23623 GCA_030264535.1 Liometoxenus newtonarum
TCTGAACATTCGTAACTAAACATAACCTAAAAACGTTATTATGTTTTGTTTCAGGAACACGTGAGAAGTTCTTCCGTTTGCTAATCGTTCAAAAAACCCTCAGAAATGCCGAAAATAAAAGCTGAGAAAAAGTCTCGAGTGCATAATGATGTTGCCAAACAAGGTATCAACCAAAATCATACAATAAATTGTTTTCTGCTCGAAATTTACTTTGCATTAATCTAATTTTTAGGAATTATGTTTAATAAGGACTTCGGTCAACATATCTTGAAGAATCCAATGGTTATAACGTCTATGCTTGAGAAGGCAGCACTCAGACCGACTGACGTTGTTCTTGAAATTGGTCCAGGTACAGGTAACATGACAATGAAATTGTTGGAACAAACAAAAAAAGTTATAGCTTGTGAATTAGACACCCGGTAAGTTAGATTAATTATAAGAGCTGTGTTCTTTTTACATTTTTTTTTGTTGAGCTAAAGCGAGCCGAAATTGAGCATTTGAAATTAAAAATACAAGACTAGCCAAAATTGCGCACTTGAATTTTAAAATACGCTTTCTGCGTTTGGTTTTTCACAAAAAGGGACTGCAATAAGAAAAAGAACACAGTGCATAGTTTAGTTTAAAGTATTTTGAATACACGTTTGAACATCTTTCAGATTGGTAGCTGAATTACAGAAACGTGTGGTTGGAACACCATATCAACAAAAATTGCACATAATGGTGGGCGACGTGTTAAAAACCGAATTACCCTTCTTTGACCTGTGCGTGGCCAACATACCCTACCAAATTTCTTCACCTTTAGTGTTTAAACTACTGCTACATCGTCCGTTTTTTCGTTGTGCTGTATTAATGTTTCAGCGTGAATTCGCACAACGTTTGGTTGCCAAACCCGGCGATAAGTTGTACTGTCGACTATCAGTTAACACCCAGTTGTTGGCCAGAGTTGATTTACTAATGAAGGTAAAAGTACTCACCTACATATTTTAGTTCTTTTTAATTGTTATATTGTTAGGTTGGCAAAAATAACTTTCGACCTCCACCAAAAGTAGAATCCTCAGTGGTACGAATAGAACCCCGTAATCCTCCACCACCGATTCCGTATAAAGAATGGGACGGCTTGACTCGCATTCTGTTTATCCGTAAAAACAAAACTCTTGGCAGTGCCTTCCGGCAAACGTCGGTGTTAACGGTTTTGGAAAAAAATTACAAGATACATTGCAGTGTTAATAACAAACCGATACCGGAAGAATTTGATATTAAGACTAAAATTGAGGAAATCTTAACGCAGGTCCAAGCTGACCAGAAACGTGCAAGGACTATGGATACCGATGATTTTATGGAGTATGTTATTTTAACAATGTTTCTTTATACTTTAAAAACTTTGTTTTTGAATATAGTAAATTACAAAATGTACTTTCCGATTTTTCAGGTTGTTGCATGCCTTCAACAGTCAAGGCATTCATTTTTGTTAAGTTTAAACAAGTTACAATCCTTTAGGCTTCATCTTCAGATATATCAATATTTGTATAAAGATAGCACATATAAATTAAGTATTAATATAAGTATTTGTTAAATTTCTTTAGTTGTCCTAAATATGTCTTTAATCCTGTTTAATATAATAGTAGTTTCCCTAACAAGTCTGGAAAGTATTGAATTTCTCACATGCACATCGCGCGAGTGTGAAAGTGAATGTTTTCCAATCGCGTTAGGTACATTGCTTTTTTCCTTTCGGCAACATTTTTTCCTCGTAACATTTAAAAAAAAATATCTTTGGTAACGCATCATTTGTAGGTTAAATAGTTTTACGATTACTTATTACTCATCTGCTCAAAATAAGCAATTTTGTTCTTGGCTCGCGGGAATTCTACATTTTTCTCTTCTTCAATAGTCGTCTCTGATAATAAATTGTTGCCACGTGGCATCGTCCTCGGGACAGTTGTTTGCGCTGCCAGTTCTTGACGTACGTATTTTGGTAAACTTCGTGCTGTTAAACTGTGTACTTCTTTTTTAATACCTGATTCCTACAAACAAAAACAAATTTAGTATAAACAAACAAACAAGATTCCTCTTCTAATTCTAAAAAAATAGAAAACATGGTTTTTCAAAAAACACATACTTACATTTTCAAACATCTTTTTAAGATTTTGAACGGATGGCACCGATTCGATACTGGCATCTTCAATCTCAATATCATTTTCAGTGAAGTCACTACAATAATTGATATCTTCATTGGAAAGGAGTTGATTTTCGTCGCATTTGGAACTTTGGGTTAAATTTGGATACGACTTTGAGAATGCCCCCAGTAGGTTTCTAACAATGTGCTTCTCTTTTAACATATCGATTTCAACTTCTGGCTGAACAGCTTTTCCAGTTTCCAGTTCTGTCTCATTGGGTGCCTCATTTTGTGTTGCACAATTAACTTCTTCATTATCCACTGTATCTTCATTTAAAGATTGTCTTACAAATTTATCATCAATCTTCTTTTCATGAAATAATTGACCAGGTAATGATTGTTCGTAGATTATATGATTTAAATGTTGTGCCTGTTCAGATGTTTCTTCATCATACACATCTTCAATTGAAAAGTCATAAGACTTTTCGTTAGTTTCGTATTCAATTGAGCCTTCTCTCTGTTGAAATACGTCGTTTCTAATTTCTATTGGCTGAATTTTATCGGCACTTTTCTCGTTAAATTCTTCTAATTCTTCACTTTTGTATTCGGCAGGTGGACTTATCGGCACGATATGATATTGATCCGATGTTTCGTTAGCAATCTCGTTGACCAATTTGAAATGATTGACAGCCGGTGGTGTAACCGGCGATACACTCAATTCATCATCGTCATCATCATGTGTTAACGACCTCAAGAACTGTGACCTCTTCACATGTGTATCACTAATCGGACTAATAGCATTTTGGTTTTCATCAAACTTTTTCGGAGTGTACTTTAAACCTTTTGCTACGCCATCGTTTTGTTCGTTAGTTGGTACTTCATGTTCATATTGTTCGTCACCGAGTTTTTTGATAATTTTCCCGGAATTTATATTGTAAGTTCGCTCGATGCTGTAATCGGAATCGCTCGAAAGCTCCCAGAGATGCGGCTTTTTCGTTGTTGCATATTCAATTGATGTTTCAGCATCGTCTTTTAGATTTAGTTCTTCGTCAGGCTGGATTAAGACTGGTACTGCTCTGAAGATGTTTTCTTTGGGTATGATTGGATCGTCTGGCTCGGGGTCATCTACTGGGTGTGCGTTTGATTCCTAGCAAAGTTAATATTTCGCTGTTTCATTTAACAATTAAAGCAAAAAATACCTATTAGGTACTAGAAATAAGTGAAAAAGTTGAAAGCATTGAGTATTATTAGTATTGCATTGCGCTACTCGGCTACAGAAATAAAAATTAGTTAATTAAAGGTCAAAGTTGTACATTTAAGAAGAAACTTACCCATTAAGATTGTTACACAAACTAATGTAATTGCTAGAAATAGTCTAATTCAAGTAAATTAATGTATTTATTATAAACACAATAATAACAATACTCAATATGTAATTCAAAAGTAACTTAAATTCGAGTGAAGTGAGCTGAGTTGAATTGTGTTGTGATCGAAAACTTGGTATCCGGAAGATTCATCGAAAAGCAATTCACCGAATGCTATTCACCGAATCGACAATTATTCGAAAAAAAAATTCTTTTGAAGAATTGTAGATTCGGTGAATTTATATTCTGTGAATCTTCCTAGAAGCCGAAAACTTTACACCACGCATAGTTGCAAATAGTGAACAAACAATAAGTGAACATTCAGATAGATAGAATAAACAATTAACTATTACTGAAATACATATATACAAAACAAAATAAGATTCAAAAGTAAACATAACAACTGAACATAACGATTATAATTATGCTGGGTGTTCTAGGGAAACAGATTTCCTGCCCTAATAGACTTTGAATTGGAATTTGGAATATAAGTTATTGCTCGTTAAAACTATTAAAATGCATCAACGGATTCTTAACGAAATGCCTGCTCGAATTTTTTGTGTTGAATAAACTCCGCGGTAAGCTGTCGTACGTGCATAACTTTTCGAAATAGTCAAGCGATCTGTGACAATCACTCACCTCGTCGTTGTTGTCATCCTTGTTCCAATCCTTCTTCAATGCACCTTGTGGTTTTCCAGCTGCTTTTGCAAAATAATCAGCGCCAAAACTGCAAAGTGTTTGTTAATTTGTTAATTCATTTTGCAATTTATTTTATGGAATTGTTTTTTTTTGTTAATTGGATTAGTAGACGTACCGATGTTTCGTGTTTTTACGATCTTCGTTTAATATATCAAATAAGGACTTGCTCATTTCGGGTGTTTGTGTTACACAGTCTATTTGCGTGTTTTGTGGGTTTTCTGGTGGTGGCGTACTGCAAATATGTTTTGCGATAAAACGTGTTAGTATTGAGTGAGTAGAGAGTAGCTGTGGCAATTTTTTTTATGTCAAAATGATAAGATTAATTTATATAGGTATACCAAATGTCTTATATTATATGTATATAGATCAGTAATTCTCAACCTTTTTTGCCTCACGGCACACTTTTTGATAATTTAGATTTTTAGAAATTTGGCGGCACACTTGTCGACGTCTTCTATGCATGGGTAGGGTCTGGACGGCATACTTCAAGAATGCCGCGGCACAGTGGTTGAGAATCACTGGTATAGATAAATGAAGAAATATTTTGACTTACGAATTTAAGCTGCTGACTGATGACGATCGATTGCTTAATCGTCTCTCCAGATTAGACTTGGAATATGGATTATTTGGGAGATCGACGGCATGATTCCATTTGTCCTTTTCGCGCTCTCCGTACGATGAACCTTTGAAGGATTTCTGCTTATCATCTTCATCGGACGTTACGCCACTGTCGCCATTATCGGTTTTTGAATCGTCGATCAGGTACGAGGTGTTTGTAAATTCGATTTCGGATAGTTTCGATTGCCTTTAAATAAAATCGCAGTAGTTAAATTAATCAATTAGTAGATAATTCCCTTCAATTGTGCGAGAGGAGCTTATCTAAGTTATTCCTTTTTCCCAAGGAAAATCAAAGGTCAAAACTTGGACCAGGTTCTCAAAATTTTGCGGGCCGAGACCCACGTTGAAAATTATCACCCAAAATCGGCTTGCGAGTCTGCGTCCACCTGTGGGTCGCGACCCATGACTTTGAGAACCTCTGGACTAGATGATTTCCTACCTTGGTGCGGGCATGGGAATCTTTCTAGGTAAAGTTGCATATTTCTCAGTGTATTCCAAATCCTTCTCGGTGTGGCTTTCCAGAGAAAGTAGAGAATGGTCCTCGATATCAGCACATGCGCCAGCTACAAATAAACGAATTATATATTGAAAACTAAGGGCAGGTTTATGATTCAGTCATAAACCGTAACATGGAAATCAAATACTTGAACTACCTATTTGTGTCATATGCTGTGTCATATGTTAATATTACTTGAATCATAAACCAGCCCTTACAATGCCTCTAATCTTACAGCTTACCATCGTCAACGTCGTCATGTAATAACGCATTGTTACACGTCTCGGTAATAATATGATCATCTCCTTGACGGTTATCGTCGCTGTTTAACTGTAAACTTCCTTTTAGTTTGTCAAATCCTAGAACAGGGTCTTCAACATGCACTTGCACTTTTGTTTGAGCATTATTAACATTTCTATCAATTTCGTCGATACTTCCATCGGATATAGATTCAGCTTTAGCGACCAAACTCTCTAAAGGATTGCGTCCTCCAATTATAGTTTTGGAATTAACCAAAACCGCGTTCAAGCTACTTGGTTCAGCAGAATCTTCATAATCGGACATTGCGTCCGATAGATCAGAAGTGTCTTCGGCTTCCCGATCCCCGATTAAAACCTTCGCGGTTTGCGAGGGATTGGGTACCAGCATTGGGACCGGTACTGGGGAATTGGTACCAGAAACAAAGTTGCGTTTGCGTAGGTACCAATTCTCTTGCCATTCGTTGTCGCGTATAGAAGCGGAATCCACTTCATCAACATCATTTTCCGGTTCTTCATCTGAGGATGAGACTTCTTCGATACTTGGTTGTATCTGCAATTATAGAAAATCAAATATTTTTATATATCCACGAACCACGCCGTTCAACTTACCGCGAGGTTCATCTGATCAAAATACTTAGTCGATCCATTCGTGCTGATAAAATCGTCTAAACTTGAAATCGAAGATGTATCATCAGTAAATTTATCCAAATTTCTTTCGCCTAGGAAATATTCTTTTTCGGAATTGTTTTGTTTGTAGGATTTGGTAGATACGCTGCCTGATACTGATGGTGCTTGGTCTTGATAGCTTTGTACTACCTAAAAATCAAATAATATTATAGAGAAAATTTTATTTCTAGCCTTTCTAGGGAGAAATATTAATTGTACTGAGTTTTTTCGCGAGGCTATCGCAACAACCAGTGCCATTTTCCAATTTTTGTATGATAAAAAGTGCTTCAAGCCACTATCCTTGTCTCTATCCACTATCAATGCTAATGGTTTGAAGGAAACTAACGTGTAATTTAGTTTTATACGGACACAGATGGAAATTCTATCAATCGATTGAAATAAAGTACAAGGCACAAGGACAAGGGAAACCATTCAAGGATTCAAAGGTCTTAAAATGTGGATATTTTAAGACCTTCGACGGTGAATCAGCTAATTTTCTATGTAAGTCAGTACAGTTTGATTCGAAAACCTTATAGACCAGAAGCGCATTAATGGACGGTTTATGATTGACATAATGTTAACAAAGGATATATCATAATTAGTTTAAGTATGTGAATTGCCATGTTACGGTTAATGATTGCGAAATTAATCCCTTAACATAAGCGCATAAACTCTTATGGAATATTTTCTATTCCTATCCAATGAGGTTGAAGATTCAACAACTATACGTATGCCATGGTCTAGGTCCTCCCCTTTCTACGGCAGAGGCGTCTACTGGCTTCCTATTCATGGATTTTTTCCGAAAATATATACTTAGGTGGGAGTTTAGTCAGTAAAAGTCTGACGCTGGCTACTGGCGTGAGTCAGTAGTTATCCTAAAGAGGATTCTCCCACCTACCGAAAATAAAACGAAAATGATGACTGAGATTGCTGTAATTTTTGAGGTTATTTTTAGACTTTTGACCTGCGTCCTTGTTCAATATTATGACTTATCTCATTAATCATTTAAATCGTATGGATTATTTCTTATATTATGTCAATCATAAACCGACCTTAATTTTCGAAGTTTGTGGTTTGTGATCAGTGCAGTTATGTAATAGTTATTTTTTGTGGTCTTGTTTACTGGTAATACATACTTTGTTAATGATGGCTGTAGACAGTAGATCCTCGTAGTTGCGATCATTGGTGTCGTCAGGTATGGCGGGATGATTCTCATCAGATTTACGTAAGTTTGGCAATTCAGCCGCTTCGTGAATGAAGCGTTGAATTAAATTCTTAAGACTGGCGTGTGCCGAACAGGGCGATTCGCCTGCTATTGGTAAATCTAATAATGGGAAGGAACGAAACACAATTAAATATATAAAACCCAAATATAATGTATAACGCATATTTGTAATATAATTTAATGGAATTTTAACAAAACTCACCCAAAACTACTTCGAATAAATAATGAATTCCATATAAAAATAAAGAAAATAATATCCAAGATGTGGCCGTCATATAAGTGAGTACTTCGAAAAACATTTTCTTGCTTTCTTATAATTAATTCTTAACTTTATTAAAAACAATAACTATTGGTATACTGCAATACAAATCAAATATGTACTTTTTATTTTGAGCGTTTCACAATTAATAATTCAATTATTTGGTTGGGAGTAATGTTTTCCGCTCAATTTTCGTTTCAGTATTTCAAAAACACGTTGCACACATTTCTCAAAAAAAAAAATAACAACTTATGATTATCGTAATTTCTACCGACTAAAACGCAAATTGAATGATTACTTCGCGGTTTCAATTATTCGATCACTTTCATGCTCTCTTATCTCTACAGATTCTACAATATCAGCGATTCTATCAAGTATCAGTAATATCATTATTCATATTGTTTTATCACTTTTAATCAGTCGTATAGGGTATATGGTTTCATATTTATTTCGAAATATGATACAAATTTAAAAATACGGTGCGGGACACCGCACAACTTTCCGATACTAAGTGTAACTATCGTGCCAAAAGTTTTTCCAGGCCTTCCAGCAATTTTTTGTCTCTGTAACTAATTTCTTAAAAAACTATTCCTACACGCTTGTCAAACCAAACTCCAACTAGAAATTCAAATCAGCTCCTCCAACAATTCTCAAACTAATCATGAACGATTTTTTTCTGACTGTCAATTTAGTCCTTCTTCCAGATGACTAAAAATCCGATACTCAACCTCAAATATTTATAGAACATAATACATATGCCAAATCTCTGGCTAAACCGAGAAAACAAATGTGAAATTTGACTATTTCTAATTAACTAATAGTAGTTTAAAACAACATGTATCATAAGTCGTGTTTTAAACGTGAGTTTGAGTTTCGATCACGAGCCGCGTAGCGGCGAGTTATTCGGAACAGGCGAATTTTGAGTGGTTTTGAGGATTTTAATTGGAGATGAACATTTAGTGAGATTTTTTGATGAGGGACGAAATTAGAATGAACACAAAATAAAAATGTGATCGGAAACAAATGTGTTATGCGATGTTATTGACGTTCGTAAGAATTTTCTATGTTAAAGTAATAAATTAAATGAATTAAAGTCGTTCCAAAAATTTTTAATTTTGTATCAGTTTCGTACTACTTCGAACTTGACGCATGCGCAAAAATCATCAGTTCGGAATCGTCAGTTGGAACGAACTTTTGTTAACGCATTGAACGATGGGAGAACGAGAAAATGTATATAATTGCTCTTCTTGTTTAATATTACTTTACTGATTGTACTGTGATGTGGTAATACTGGCATTATCTTCGTTGTTTTCACACGTGATGAGTATATATTTGTTTCTTATAAAATATTAGAAAACTTCATAAATCAATAGTGATGAAACAAAATCAAACAAGAAGATTTACGTATACTTATAGAATGATTCACCGTATATTTTTTTCTGGTTCTATTATTATGATTGCATCTACAAATTTAAACTTTCCAAATGATTTCACTTTCGAGTACGTAAAAAATATAAGTAAATTGAAATTATAAATCTAGCCAAAATTTGAAGGTATATTTAGTGATTTAATTGGTAATTTAAACCATTTGACAATCCATCATTCTAAATAACCCCCAAATTTCGCTTGATCCTGATTGAAAACATGATGTCAAAGGCTGGTATGCATTTTGTCAAATGCGTCAAAGAACCATTCAGGTGTTCAGTCAGCCTAAGACATCATATTGTCAACCAGAATCAAGGAAAATTTGGAGGTCATTAAAATGATGCATTTGACCATGCAATTTTTATTGACCGTGACCTGAAAATTTTGAAAGAAAATGCAGAAGTTCCAACTGGGTGTTTCATAATTGAATATTTTTCAAACACATAAATTTCGATGACTAACTAAAACTATTCCAATTCAAGCACTTTTAAATATAATACTTAGTCATTTTTATAGAGTTTTGTTTGTAAATGGTTTTCATTAGTTTGTATAGTAATTTTTAAGGGGATTTGGACACAATTTCTTAAGAGGTAAACCGCATTGTAATGTGCGTTTCTTATACTTTTGTCAGCATCAATTTAAACTAAAAATTTTGCAAAAGATGCTCAGATAAAGAAAGTAAGCTTTTCCTAATAATTTTTTTTGTGTTAAGCCGGCAAATTTTCCATTTATGCCATTATTGTTTTAACTTCAACTGAACACTTACTCAGCGTAATTTGAACATTTAACTTAATTTTCTTGTTCACAACATGCGAGGTTTTTAATTTATAATTTTCTTTTCAAGAAGATATTTTTAACAGCAATATTTGCACGTACTTTTAATTTTTCTTTTTTGAATTATGACGTTATTCTTATTATAATTCTTGAAAGTTTTCCTATTACTTTACACTTTTACTTAGACACTTGCGCCTCGCGTCTATCGCGTTTTTTCATGAACTGCAGCATCCTGACACACACACACAAGGACGATTGCATGCAAATGAATATATAATTTAGAAATTGACTCTATGTTCTCCAGCTTATAGATGTTGAAGTAAATTTATTATTGTGAGATAAAAATGGCCAATGTGCGATAGGCTAACAACTACGTAAGTGTATAGCTATAAACGAACTGACTTGACTAAAGTCTAAGCTTTTTAAATATTTAAACATCAAAATCATCAAATTCGACCATTTCTATGACGATCGGACAAGGTCGTTTTATTCGTAATTGTTACGTGCTTAGAGTAAAGTTTTTTTTTTAATTTTTAAGTATACTGAGTGTCACTCGATTGACATAGTTGTTTTTAAGAGAATCGACTTTAAGATTTATGAGATTTTTACTACTTATGCCCCAGTTCATTAGTAATATTAAACTATAGCAAATTTTTAGTTCGTAAAGTGATTCTAGAATTATTAACCTTCAGTAGGAATCGACAGCGATGCGTTCCGTAGCTCAATGGGCAAGAACAAGGCCTAGAATACCGTATGGTTGTTTGGTTCCAATTCCGCTGGAGTTATCTTAGGTATATTGTCACATAATTGATTAAAAATTTGCGATAGTTGAATATAACAACTAACGAACCGTAGCAATAAAATTCGGTTATTCACCTTAAAAATTCCTTCTAATAGTTGCTTTTGTCGGATTTATAAATTTCTGCCGTTATAATCATTATGTTGGAACATCCAGTGTAATTATATTCTTCTATTGATTCGTAAAAACCAAATGAATTAATTTTACAACAAAAATATAAGAAAACAATAGCGCAGATTTAAATTTAACGTAAACATATAAATTTCTTTCGTCATGGTTTGTTTTTAATTTTTGGAAGTTCACGAAGCGTTTATGAAATCTTTCGATTCGAGTTCGATTGATTTCAATTTTAATTAATATTTAATTAGCAAGGACGAAACATACAAATAAATTGCCAAGTTTAATAATTGCAAATAAACATATAAAACCGCAAAACGGCAAAACATAAATAATTATTCAAAATACAATAAAATGAGGAATTGGAAATAATTGCTTTCGGTTTGCTTGTCATTTATAAGAAATTCTATTTGATAGGCAATTACTCTGACGATTGTAATTTGTAATTATTGCGCAATATGAATTCTCAACTCAAATTGGTAAAATGTTTGATTGAGTATAAGTACAAAAAATTTGATTTGATAATGATACACTAAAAATACTTCATACAAAACAAAAACCACCGATAACAATAGTTAAGTATTAATAAGTAAATTTATTAAACAAATTAAGATTAATTTGATAAGGAAACCAAGTAGGTGTGGAGGTTGATTTAACGAAAAATGTAGGAAAACCCAATTAAAGTCTGCTTATCCCTCCAATTAAGAGCGTAGGTTGCAACTAGTTTCGCACAATTAAGGTATCATCAGGCAAATATCACTAAAGAAATGAATTGTAGTTAGTGTTACAATTCATTGCTTTAGTTATGGTATTTGCCTGATGATAATGCCTTAATTGTGCGAAACTAGTTGCAACATACGCTCTTAATTAGAGGGAGAAGCAGTCTTTAATTGGATTTTCCTAAATATTTCGAAATTAAATATTTTTGATTATTTTCTGTTTACTAAAGCAATTAAAGCAATAAGCTTAAACAAAAGAAAGACATGATTATTAATGTAAACTTACACCACTTACTGCTAATAGTTATGTGAAGCGCCGATCCTAAATCGGTTAAAGCAGCACTTAAGACAGCATGGTACCTTGAGTAAATAGCATCATCTGTAAGTCAAGGTTAGTTATCTCGCTATTAATATTTGGATAATATTTAAACTGAAAATATTCTAACAATTAAAAAATTATCCCTTTAATTGAGATTGGTTGACCTAATTAACGAACAAAAGAAGCAGAAACAGTAAAACAAAAAAAAGAAATACAAATTTCGCATCTCAACTTGCATAATTTCCCATTAATAATTATTAATTATTTGTTGATGTTGATCATTTAAAAAAACCTGTTTCCTACTATAACCTTTACCCACCAGTCCAGAGCAGAGCCAGTTTTTAGTTTACCTTTTCGTTTTCAATATTATAAAACACAGCCATCAATAAAACCACTTCCACCGCCTGATAATATTCGTTATCAAATAAATTCCAAAAAATTTTACACTTTCAATAATGCGAATTGTTTTGTTATTTGTTTGCCTTCTTTAGATTCATATCATAATATTTCAACATTAATTTGATAACAAACTTAACTAAGTCTGTTATTATTTAATGATAAAATATATTAATCCAAAAGTTCTCTATCTCTATTTATGAGAATTTCTGATATTTGTAGATAATGTTGCGCAATTAAAATTAGATAAAGTACTCGTGAGTACTTACATCGCTCATCATTATAGATCCTTTTGACGCTGACATTATCCAGTTCACCACCAAGGAGTGCCTCCACCAAACGTTCGATGAAATCGCGGACTTGCTCACGCTCTTTGCGCTGTAATTCGGACAATTCGACGTTTAGTTGGGCTTGCTCCGCTGTCATTTTCTTGGTGTACCAATCTATATATAAAAATTCGATTATTTTCAAAATGAACAACAATGATAACAATTAACTTGTTACGTAATTTATAGGTACCTTTGGTTTCATTAAGTTGCAACAATCTTATGATTCCGGTAAGCCACGAATCCGGCTGACATTTCTTGCATATCCAACGCACCGGCAACTCATGACGTAACAATAACCAATCATCAATGTTAGTCTCGTCTGTCGATGCTGGTATGGCGCATTTTCCTTTGCAGAACTTCTTATTGCATCGAATGCAGGTTACGACTTTTTCGTTCTCCAGGACGCCGTCAATTGAACGAAATTGCGCACCGCAGAAGTTACAGTGCCACTGTGTATCCGGCTTAATGAAGGCTGGCCTATAAAAAATCAAATAATAGAGCTTTAGCTGAGCTTAACAAAAAGTAACCGAAAACGCAGAAATCTAATTTTATTAGAAATGCGCGTAAAATACATAAAGGTTTTGATATATTTATTAAATCTTAAATTATTAAAATAATTTTAGTTATTGGGTATTAATTAATAATTAAAATAATAACTGTGCGAATTAATTGTTAAGCTTTTGGATTAGGTAGGTATATAATTAGCGCAGTATTATAAATAGTTAATTGAAAATACTTTAATTATTATCTTCGCATTGCTTCATATTCAATTAGCAATCGATTTGATGTTTGTTTTTGTATAGAAGTTTATTTATAATTATTTATCTTTCATTATATGTGGCTCTTAAGTCCGTTTTAGACGTTTATAATTCTGTTACGAGTTTTATAAGCAGAACTTATATGACAAATTTGTAATCAAAATTTTTAAGTAAGTTCATTTTTTCTGTATTACACGGATCACTGACATAAGTTTTTATAAGAGGAGCATGCGCACTGTAGAAATTAATAGGACATGTGACAATGTCAAATTTCTGCACATTCTGATAACCACAAAAAATAATTTTCTGAATTCTGAATCTTGCAGGAATTATGCAAATGAGTGAAATGAATATGAAATTTGTCGCACTGCCTTGAATGGTCGCTCTTCGACTTGAGTCGCCACAGCTCTCGTAGCTCAATTGGTTATAGAGTGTCGTTGCTGGTTCGATCCCATCGAGGCGAATAATGTCCGGTAAATACCGGCAAATGGAAGAGGTAACTGGACCGGTAAATGAAAAAAAAATTTAAGGGTTCCCATTTCGTTAAAAAATAACGAAAATTCAAAACTA
The DNA here is from genome assembly GCA_030264535.1 of Liometoxenus newtonarum. NCBI lineage: Eukaryota > Metazoa > Arthropoda > Insecta > Coleoptera > Staphylinidae > Liometoxenus > Liometoxenus newtonarum. The sequence continues at coordinate 13,907 of JARJEB010001680.1, forward strand.
ATAACGTTTACCGGAATTTTTTAACGGTTTTTTTACCGGATCTAAGCCCTGCTTGTGACCATCATGTGTTCAATAATTGAACGCACATACAGGGACCATAAGAAGTTCTAGTCTAGACAATAATGCGCTTGCGCGCGTTATAAATATGAGAGAAAATAGGCCACAATTCTGGTTTGGTATTAAACGATCACAAAAATCTTGTAACAGAATTATAACCGTCTAAAACGGACTTTAAGTATATTTTGTTTTGTACAAATTTCTTTGACATATATAATTTGTCCTGCTTTAGCCTTTCGGCTTCGGGCGGGTAAATAAGCTAATCAATTTATAATAACCCAATCGCTGATAGTAAATAGTTGCGAATGGTGCGAATGTAGGCCAAACATGCAATGTGCAATGAAAACCAATAAAGCAAACAAATGCTGTTCGTGATGCAACAAATGACATAACAGACTGCACATGCATTTATGTGTATATTTAAAGTTCTTCTTGCCTTTACTTGTCTCTCTTGCAATTGACCTGCATAAGTGTGCCACTTTTGCAAATGCACTTTGTAAATGCAGTATACAGGGTAAAACGACAATCGGCAAATTTTAGTATGTTTGCTTCTGCCATTGGCTTGCACTGCACCTTGCAATCCCATACTTAATTAGGATAACTCAATACCTTTGGTGTGGATCAACCGATGAACGATGAAGACAGACCCGACCCAAAAACTAAACCTAACCAACAAATCTAAACGTGTACCTCACACGTGCGCATGGGTATGCGAATTTGCGTCTCTCGCAATGCATGTTTTGGAAAGAAAGTTAGCTGTTGCGTTTGTTGTGTTTTGTTTTTGTTTGGTATCGATGACATTATGAATAATAAACACGTATCCAATGCATTATAAGTCCATAATGCTACGGATACTTCACTATAAACAATGTTTTAAATAATGATATCATCAAACCAAAATTATTTGAATTTGTAGAATAATAAAATTTCATCATTTTTGTTTGACACAGGACACTGTATATATCAGTTGTGCATGTGTCGTCGTTGAGAAAGTTCTCAATTAATAAATATAAGTATAAGCAAAGAGTATGTGTCTGCATATTACATAAAACATAAAGCGAATTCACTTTTACTTTTCGCGGTTGTTTTATCAACGACTTGTAGTGGCGGCCCAGTGCGCCAGTAAAGCGCACGTAGACAACATCCACCTCAAAGTCCTCAAAATCATCAAAAAGGGTTGAATAAAGTGCTGCAAATAACTAATCTATGGGTAACTAAAAGAACAAGAAGGCAATGAAGGCACCAATGGATTAATTAGTCTCATCTGTTCAACTATAACTAAAATATTTATTCTAATTGTGACTTTGTGACCCTTAAATTCAAACAATGAGGATGACAATTACAGAGTTGAAAAATTAAACCTTAAGTGGAGAAGAAGAAGAAAAAAGAAGTAAAGCAACAAAATGTTAATGTGGTTATTTTGTTCGTTCAATGGTCTGGTGATGCTGGAAGACAATCCACCTGGAACACCGAAACCTGTTAACACTCATATGGATGTCTTTATGGCAATGTTTATGGTCTGCGCGTTGGAGGTGGTCGTTTTGAAGATTCTAACTTTCGAAGAGGAATTGGAGCGGCGGCGACGCTCAGCCGACTTGTATTTTGATGTGGCGGATCGTTTCGACTAAATTTTGGCATTTATTTGTGATATTTCGGTTTTAATTGAAAATGTAATAACTACTTAGTAAAAACATTGTGATTTTATTTTAAAATAATTTTCTTACTTTTTATTATGTCGATATAGATCGCTTACATTCACTAGTGTTGAATCAGTTGCATACCTTAGCGTCTTATATTTTAATTATTTGTTTTAGAATTCCAAGATAACATAATATATAAATGAACCTGGCAAATTTCTTCATCAAACTATGGGATAAAAGAAAGTCGAAACAAAAGTAAGTACTTTTTTTATTATAATTGATTAATTGACGCCTTGAAATTATTAAACAAATATTTGCGGATTGTCGGTGACGTCCTAGTTCAGTTTGTTTTATTGTTAATTTATAAAATTTTAGCACGCCACAACTTTCTTTCACACAAAAACTTGAATTGCCACCATGCACCATAATAATTGAAATTTTAAATTATAAAATAATTATAATTTCAATTACAAATTGCACACAATATATCATTTTCTAATTTCATATCAGCACTATAAGCAGGACCGTATTTAGTACATAAGATTAATTTACAAAATATAGGTAAACAACTTTATAGGTAAACAACTCTTATCTCAGGAGCTTTTCATGAAAAGTTTTATTATATTGATTGAATAAATTCGGTCCTGGTTATTTTTTACACGTACTTTATTGATCCTCGTGACTATGAGTACAGGCTTAATATACTAATGTTGTTAGTATTTCTATTAACACTTTATTGCTGATGCTGATGCTGATCGAAATGAAATAATTTTAGTTTTCGTTCGTTGTGTATTAAAATTTCCAGTTTTCAATTTGTGATTTGCAGCACTTGCAGCGCACCTCTAGATAGAAATTGTTCAAAACCCGCATATATTCACATGTTCTCATTTTAGTTTACGGAGTGAAGAATTTCACTTTTTCCGTTTCTTCAAATTTTATTTTATTTATTTTATCAATTGTAAAATTAAAGGTTTGCACTATTCGTTGATCAACTTTATAATAAATAAATATATTGGTATTAAATTAACAGAAACGGTTAACTGTTCCGGTTCATGGAAACTGGTTTAGTTAGTTCTTGTAGCTTTTTCATCAATTTCCTGTTAACGCGGACGCAACACGACACAAACTGGAAGTGCGCCCACATGTCGCAACCGTTTTTAATGCATGTGCTTGTCGATTTTTCAAAAATGTACATTGTACATACAGAATATATGTATACATACTACTATAGGTACTCTAACAGAAAATACTGGTAACATTTATGTAGATTGTAGAATGTTGTGTTTTTCACGCGTGAACTCGGGCGTGAATAATTTCATAGTGTCAGATGATCTATCTGTGACGTTATTCATTGAACAATTTTATTTTATAACTACTAACTCGCTACATCTACATTTATAAGTACTTTTTTACTTTTAAACTTGATACACTTTTAGGATCTTTCGATAAAGAAGATTTTCCGTTATTTCAAGCAAAAAATAAATAAACGATAAAAATTGAAATTTGAGTTTTCAGAAAAACAAACTTCCGAAGAAATTAAGAATTTTATTTATAATTTTGCACATTTACTGGATTTGTATGCAAGTCAAGTATACTTTTAAGAGCAAAGCAAGTCACATTCACATAGTCATAGCGCAGGAAGTTCGGCCATCGTTGGCTTCGTTCGACTTGCCGTTCAACCGGAACGTAATCGTGATGTTCGTTACGAATTGTTCCGGTGACCATGCTATTTGTGATACCAGAGAGTTTAATAAACCAAGAGAGACCCATACCCGGGCCACACATATTCATTGCATATATCTATAAATCAGCGCCTCTGGCTGAAGCCAGGTGAAATAATAGTTGGGTGGCCATGTGGAACACTCTTGTCAAAATCAAGGTCAAGGTCGACATATCCACTGTCTTTTTCTTATGTTTTTTCTTGGGTTTGGGGGATTCTCGATATTTCTTTTACTTTTGCCTTCTATTTGAAAATGCCAGTCAAAATTTATCACAGCAATTTGTAAAGCCGCTATGAAAGCAATTAAAAATTATATTCAAAATTATTTATTTCAACAGTCAAAACCATAACTTAATACTTTTTTGATTATGATAATCTTTTAGTTACAGGGGAATTAATTTTAGACAAAACAATTATTTGAAGTAATATGTTTCAAAGCCCGATAAAAACAATAAAAACTTCTGATACAGAAATCCGTCTACCTTTTTGAAATTCCCGCTTATGCGGTGTTCACAAAAATGGCAACCTTGAACGCTCACAGCCTCTCTAGGTTTATTATAGTCTTTTAGTTTTCGTTTACCTTACTCACTACAAGCTGGCATATTTTTTATATGAAATTTCAATCGGCAATATAAATACATATACAATTTGAAATAATTCTAGCTTTGTATAATTTCGTGCTTTCTTCTATGTATTTGCAATAAAATTGGTTTCCTTTCTTTTCAAACATCTTTATAATATAAAATAGTTCGTTATTGGTTTGTACAATGATTAAAAACCGTTCAAATTTTACTCAGCTTACATACAGAAAGCATATTGATTGAAAATATCATGGAGAAAAAAATGGAGTGGAATATTAATATTAATTGGCTAGCACGTTTCTTTGCCAATTTCACATTTACTCCCGACCCCGATCAAATCTTATAATCTTTAAGTACTTTCTTTATACTTAACAATAATACAAAAGAAACTATTAAGTTGATGAAAAAAAATCTAATCTGAACATATTATTAAAATGTTGTCAATATTGTCGAAAATGTACTTTCATTTTTTGTAATTTAAAAACATACTACTTTTAGGTTATCTGAGACGAATAAAATAACATTGTAATAACGAATTACATTTCTTTCCGTTGATGGGTGATGGGTGGTTGAGCAATTAGTAACCAGCGAATTACACCCAAACGGTTTGGGATATAAAAAAATGTTTGAAGTAAAAGTTTCTATGTTTCTTTTACTCTATAAAATGGCGTTAGCAGTTACTTTCTAACCCTCAGCACTTTCCAGATACAGGGTGTAACTTTGTTTTTTAAATGGAACACCCTGTATTTTATGACATTTCCCTGAAAGGTCTTTTTAAATGCTGAATAATGATATGCCACATGTTTCGAATTTATTAAATTCATCATCAGACAATATAATTGTTAATTGTTAATATAATTTTTAATATAATTGTTAATAGCGTGTTAATGTGTTGTAATGTAAAATAGTGCTGGTCAAACTGTTTAGTATGGCGGATCCGCATTTTTTGTCTTAGCTTGTCACGCGGATTTAAATTTTATTAAATTTACACCTCAAACATTTCATTGCGACGACTGCGCGGGTTTATTTTTTGTAAGTTTTTCTATTCGCCGCTCATATATCATAACAAAAAATTTTGCGGCGGACCACCTGAATTGCATTTAAAAGATATTTCTTGGAACAAAACCACATGAATTGTGTTTGTGTGCGAACCATAAAGCAAAAGCCACAATTAATCAGAAGATTATCATGCGAAATAATTTTTTAGCAAAAATCTTTTTTTGGTATTTTAAATAATAAATTCGTTTCGACAATTGTAATTGTGCTTAGTTATTTTTAAAATTTATTTATGCCGTTGTGTAAAATTGCAATGCTTATATTTTATTTCTTTTTCTAATACAATATAGGTATACCAAATAATGTTTTTATTCAGTTAATGTTTTACGCAAGTGAAGGCCGCAAATTAAATAAAATTGTATCGTTTATTAAGGCTAATTGCATTATTACGTGATGCGAATAAATCATTTTAAAGAAAATCGTTACTTATTATTTCAAAATATCTAAGTATATACCTATTAATTTTGTTTTTGTCAAAATGTACAATATTTTCCTTTAACCAATACATAATACAATAACACGAGTTTATCTTATCATATACATAAGTAAATACATATTTTTCTTTATACAGAGCGATTATTTTATTGTCGAACATAGCATGTACTCTGTGCCTATGCACGACGGTAAAATAAACGAGTCAATCTCATGTCCATGGCAGTGTGGACTTATATTGCTAAAGCATACCGACAGACGGGGATAGAGTGGGGATGACAATGTATTGGCCTTACAGCTTACAGGATATTTTATGGAAAATAAATCGCGAACAGTCCGCAGACTATTATTTCGTGCGTACATTTTTATTATTTCTACCTTTTCTTCGCTTGCCTACATGATTGATGAAGAATCTGTGAACGAACAATTCAAATTATGACAAGGAACAAAATTGACAACTGACAGTAACGGCATGATCATACAAATTACTTTGATCGTGCATCGCCACTGCCCTGTCGTTAGCAATACAAATCCCCGTTTGACTCGTTTATTTTACCATCGTACATAGGAACATAGCACATGCTATGTTCGACGATAAAATAATCGCACGTTATGTTATTTTAGTCTTACATTTTCTTTATTCTTTTATTACTTTCTGACTTACCGAAGGTGGAAAGATAGGTTTTCGGGCAAAGTTTCGAAGTCGGTTTTCGACGATCTCCACGAATCTAGCTTCCCTGATTGCGGAAAAGTGTTTTTTGGAGTGATGTCCGTGTGAGTATGTGTGCTGTGAACAAAATTCCGGGCAAATCAAGCAACGTATAGAGATGATGAAAAAGTCAGCTTCACTCAAGAATTATGAGAAATATTAACTCAGAAATTTTAAAATTAAAATAAAAAAGAGAATGACTTTACTATGTTGGTCTCATTCATTAATTTAACGTGTCGAGACTGTTTCGCATCAAACAATAATTAATTCAGTGGAATTAATGAATTATAACATTGTAGATATTAATAAAACGGAATCAAAATGTGTATACGATATTATAAAATGTCATTTAGATTTGTTTCAATAAACGCGCATAATATATTAATAGTTCAGCTAGTGGAATTGTGATTAATTCAAAATTAGCAAAATAAGAACACAAAAATAACACTATTTTGAATAAATTGCGATTGGCAACACCATAATTACAATAAAAGTATCTAATAAATTTATAAGGAGTTTTTGAATTATACAGGATGTTAACAAAAATTATTAAAACCTTAATTGTGTGGTTAAAATATTTATGATCTACATTGTGGTACAGGCTTGAATGATCGATCTTTGCCTTTGGTTGGCGCATCGTAGTTGATTCGTGGCTCATTGGCATAGAGCAAGGCCAAAGTGTAGAATGCCGAAGATTCCGGCCGAAGTAGAATTTTCTAATTCTAAGCCAGTGACACATATTAAATTACTAGCTAATTAGAAAATTAAGTGTAATTTAATATTGCAGATGAACCCAAGATATAAGCACTATTCAATTCGGTTATCCGACTTGAAACAGTTTGTTTAATATCTATCTTTGCATATTAATGCTAGTCGAACTCTTCATGAATATTTATAAACATTTAACCTTTTTCGGAATATCATGTATAAAAAAAAATTAAAAATCAAACGGTGCTTTGATTGCTTAACGCTTAATGATATAAATCTTAGACCTAAACATATTTAAAAAAATGCGTGTTATACATATTTATAGATTTATAGAAATTAATCTGCTTGGGATACATTCACATAAAGGAATTACAGAAATTGCTGTTTATATATAAGTCAAGGATAATTTATCAATTATAAAGAGAAAAGAGAAAAAGCTTGTTTTACAAGTATTTGCTTTTCCGTTTTCCATCTTAAACGTGCGTGTACCGTTTGTAAATTTTGTTTTTCATGCGTTCGAAATTATTTTAAAAATCTTGTCTTTTACAATTTTGCGAAGTGTTTTTTTTTTACTTTCCGACTTACCGAAGGTACAGTATAGGAAAGAACGGTGATCGGTCAAAATTTCGAAATCGAGTTTCTCGTGTGAATTAAAGCGCTCGACTTCGTCTCGCGCTCCAAACGTTCGACTTATCTCGCGCTCCAAACGTTCAGACTCGCATGGATTTGACTGCTTTTCGCCCTAGTTGCACAATATACTATTAAGAATGTAAGTAACGGTTACACTTTTACTATTGACATATTTATGACTTTTGTACTCTTCATATCCATATGCATTTTCAATCGATATGTTTTTAGTTTCGCGTAAAGTCGCAAAGATCAAAGACCTATATACTTTTAATTTCTTCAATTCAATTTTGTTGCCTTTCAAAAAACAGCAATTCTCTACATGTGAATTGATCCGAATATTGAAGAATGTGAAACATCCTAATGTTTGCGTAATCATCGAAACGTTCTTCTTCTTCGCTAAAATGAAAACAATTTGGAATCTAAACAGTTCTTAACGTTCTAATTAAGGCTTTAGTAATGTGATTATTTGTACACATAAACAAAATTTACATACAAAACAAAAACAAAATTGTAAAAAGTGAAAAAGATGAAGAAAAATAAAATTGTTTATATTCTTCTTATATTCATCACATTCTCATCACTTTCTTATATGTTTTGATTTTAAGATATTAATGTTTTTTTTTCCAACTTCATTTCTTTTAAAGAATTTTATTTGGCTGCAGTGGACCATAACGTCTGTTCCATATAATAAAATAATGGATAATGGATGTACTACACCGTTCAACTGACCTGTACCAGCTTGAAAGGCAACATTGTTAAAGTGAAACGAATCTAGGATTAGGAATACAATAGTTTATGATCATTAACAGAGGAACTGTAGGTATATAACGCTATTATTATAAAAGATACTATAATCAGAATGCAGCAATCCACAATTCTTTACCTGAGTTTGGGACAGGTCAATTGAACGGTGTAGTACAAAAATTATAAATGCTTTTTAATAACAAATTCAATCTTCAAATGGAATATTGGTAATTTTATAATATTGTATCTACAAATAGAAATCGTCATAGTTAAATGTTTCCATTATTTATTGATAGACATAAACATGGAAAAAATTGGTACCTAAGTAATAAATTAGAACCATTTAGTACCAAAAACAGAAATTTAAAAGTAAGTATAGACAGTTTACATGTTAGTTTTTGGTATCTTGTTCAAATAATTGAAATATATACATTACCCATGTCATATAGCTAGATGTGTTACTATAAAAGTCCGAAATTGGTAAATCTTAGGTTGTACCGGTCAGATTTTAACCCAGGTAATTTTTTACCAGCCGTAGTCCTGTCGGTGAGGATTATTTTCTATTTGGCTACGGGCCACCCACACAGCCAATACCAATCAATTTCTACTAAAAGGGTTATCTGACTGGTAAAACCTAAGATTTGCCAATATTTGGGCCTTTACAGGAACATGTAAATTCTTACCGACAGCAGACTCTCCTTTGCTTATTCAGGCTAGTCACACAAATATTAATGGGAATAGGAATTTGGGAGTAAGTATGTATATTGTAGTTGTAGTTACTTTTCAATTTTTACATTCCAAAGATTGAAAGATGTCGATGAAGACGATACAACTTGTCTTGATTTCATGTTTTCTTAAATGTCATGTTATTAAATGTTTTAGTATGATTTCTAATATAAATTAAACTGCAATACAGTTTTTGAGTTTTATAATTATAATTTAAAACTGCTAAACTTTTTGTGTTAGAAATTGCTACAATATATGTGAAAGTCGTTAAATATTCAATTAATTATGGACCAATTTTTAAATATACATTCGAAATTTATATTAATTAAATTTAAATACTTATTTAAAATGCTCAAAACTCCAAAAATTCCCATATTTATTTATATACTTAAATAAAAAATTTTATTATAAATATATTCGGATTTCATCAACAAGAAGAAAAATGTTATTGGACAATATGTAATGAAGACGATTTTGTTCGAACTCGAAACTATAACAGTAAACTCTTAATATTTCATTCTAGCTAGCAGAGAAGTAATAGTATTTTATTCAATGAGCCCATAATGAAGGCTATTATACGCGAGGGCAAGTTTACGTAACGAGGCGAAGCGAAGCGAGCCGAGTGTAGTAAAGCCCGAGCGTATAATAAATTGCCTGCATTATGTGCGAATTGAATACTATAATTTATCCGCGACGACAAAATTTAATTTTTAT